>CAMGYJ010000002.1:53225363-53531602 GCA_946122785.1 Linum tenue
AATTTCTCCTTTGTTTTGCTTAACCTCCCGTAGCTTTGCTTAAAGTCTAACTTCCCACTGCTCCTTGTGGTCGTACCCCTAAGCTCGATCATCGTGATCTTACCGAACCCTCTTTGCATTCTTTCCTCTCGATGATGGCTTTCGCTTGTCGTAACTCCTTGCCTCCTGTCTGTCGACGCCTTAAATACCTTGCATCTCCACAACCTTATACTGATCAGCTAGCATCTCTATAGGATATGACTTGCCTTGGGCGTTTCCTCTCACTCGTGAGAGACCCAATCCACTAAGTGATCCCTATAGAAATTCGCTCCCTCTCCTCCCCAGGACGTAACTTAGTCTAGAGGAGGCCTCGTAGAGCTATTTTCCTAATCATGATTAGAGTATACTGGAGATTCTAAAAATCCTCAAAAGAAACCTTGACTGGTTTGGCCAAACCTTCAACCTGACACCCTTTTTCCTTTCCATTAAAAACCAAAAACCTTGAAAAACTCAGATCGTCACTCCAGTATTCCTTGGAGACCAAGAAACAGAGGAGTGTCGGCACTGATACCAAAATGAAACGTCCCGACCTTTTTTGAAAATCATACCACAACTCAAACCCAAAACCGGTTACTCCGGAGCAACCCAAACCACATTAAAAAAAAACTAACTTTATTTAATAATTTTAAATCAAAAAGCCCCAACACTTGGGAAAAATCTCAATCTCAACTACGTAAAACAACTTAACACTGAATCTTGAACTTTGAATATCTAGTACATATACTCATAAACATAAAATAACTATCAAACTTTAACTATACTCTTCACCCAGCTCATTGACATCTCATCATCGGTACTGGCACGAACGCTTGCCTCCTCTTACTTCTTCTCGAGATCCACTCCCACTACCCCATCCTCAACCTGGTGAGTGAGAAGGGGTCAGTCTCGTCGTTACTTCCTAAGGTCTTGCGCTAAGCAACCTCCTTACTAAAACACGTTATTAACGGATTTCCTGCCTTAGACGAAAGTCGTTCTCACTTTCATCCTTAATAACTCATTTCAACTTTAACTCATAGAGGTTCTCAACTTTATCCTTAAATCATAGAAGCTCTCTACTACTACCTTAACTTATATACTTATTACTAGGGAATCACCGCGTTACGTATCGCCGTCCGGTGTCCCTATCCTCAAGGCAATGGTACTGCGTTACGTATCGCCGTCCAGTCCATGCCCGGTCAACTACTACGTTACGTATCGCCGTCCAGTAGTGACCCGACCATCTACCGCGTCCAGTAGTGGCCCAACCGCCCGGGGGTTCAGTTACCATCATCCATACATCACAAACACATACATACATAGCACAACGCGTGCCTCCACCTTAAGTAGGCGGTGGGATGCCTCACACACAATCGCGCTTACTTGAAAACTTAATGAACATAACTTGAAATGAAACAACATAAACTAAAAGACCTCGACAGAGATTTTACCCCCTTTACACTCACCTCGCTTCATGGTCGAATAATTCGATGGATCTGAACTCTTTACTCCTCAGTCCTCAACGATGCTTGTTCATCTTCGCTTGTATACTCGGTAACCTATGTAACATTCTATAACTAATTACTACCAATTTCTATAAAAACCCAACCCCCTAACTCTTCAAGTTGTTAAGATATATACGCCCTTGACAACCCATTACCAATCGTTTCATGCATTAAGCCACTTACTCGTAATATCAAATTCTACCAACTCCCAATTCGTCCATGCATTGAAAAAGGACCACGCACAATTGTCTTATATGATCTCCCTAACCAAGTTACTAATTTTAACCCACTGCCATTTAGCTCCATGCATAAGAGTCCAAATTAGTACCCGTAGGCATGATGTGCACGTCTTCCACCTATGCCAAGCTTGGATAATTGATTCCGATAAACCCAGAACAGATTGTGCTTAAGTGATATAAGTTGTGGCTGTTAGATGCTTACCTCAACCATTGAGCAATTTCTACGCGGCTAGCCTCTCCCGCTGCCGAGTAAGAAGGTCACCGTTTTTTCTCCCAGTCGAAGAATCCATCACCGTCCCTCACACCTCAATTGGTCCTTCTCTCCATAATAACATCAGGACACGACGCTATTCTAACACCATTGATCGCCCCTCGTCGCCTAGTCTATTCAATAAGAGTCCCAATCCTTTGAATATTCCTTCCACTCCACCGACGTCCCTTTTCCAGATCATCGCCACTAGGCTGCGCCGCTCTCCCTCCCTCCCACTCAATTTCATCGTCATCATTGCCCTGCAGGAAACTTCGTCGACTGTCTTCTTCCTTGCATCGTACTGCCGTCGCTGATCAAATTTTGCCGAATCTCAACACCATCCAGCACTTGGTGCTCTCAGTGTCGGTGACTACTGTTTCTGAAGGGTAGAGTGACGAGCTAAGGGAGGGAGGAAGGATTTCTCGCGATCTCTCCCTTCATGACATCTTGATCGCTTCCTTTTCCCCTCAATGACACCTTCCCTCTTCCTTTGATACGGTGTACCCATTGAACTCACCCTAACGACTGCTCTGTGGAAGTAACGGATTCACTATAGAGGCTCTCAATCAGGAGCTTAATGGGTCACTAAATGGCTCCAATATAACAACTTAATGAGGCTCAAATCAATAATAACCCTCAACTAAACGACTGTACTAATTGGCCCTATTGAGAGTTAACTGCTTGACCGGCCAGTTGTCACCCCTTTGGGGTTTGGTTTGGTTTGACATCTCTAACCATCGAATCAAACCATGTATTAATTTCACGTAGAACCTTAACCCAAAAGTCGGGATGTTACAGTTCCACTTCATGCTGTTTACCTGATTTGCTTCTTCTCCTTTTCAACAATTCTCTCTGGGTGACCTGTTGTTATCGTGTTTTCAAATAGGCTTTAAAGATAATTGAAGCGAGCAGGGTGTCCACATTTCTTGAGCGCCTAAAGGAGGAGAATCTACCATACGGTCTGCTCACTCCTCTTCAAGAGGAAGCACTTCAGATATAGTGTTTATTTCTTCCCACTATACTTTCGCATTTTCTTGTTCGCACCTAAGCTTCCTAATCAATAATCATGCTTTAACTTTATGCAGTTCAATTTTCACTAAGTGGTGGTGACTTATATCGATGCACATAGAGCTCGTGATGCATAAATGGAAGTCAGGCTAAGGTTGACATATTCGCCAACCGTGGTCATGTATTTCTCTGTGAGGCTATCACCAATAAATTCAACTTGTTAAGTATCATGCATCTATACTTTGAATTTATTCTCCTTAATATTTTGTATGATCTATAATAATTTAACTAGGGCTGGCTATTTGGACCGGGACCGGATGAAAAACCGGAAACCGGACGTATAACCCGGACCGAGACCGGACCAGGACCGGATAGTAAACAATCCAATCCAATCTTTGGGCTTAGATTTGAGGTAAAAAACCGGATAAAGACCGGATAAGAGAGCTCAACACCCAAAACTTAAGGGTAATTTGCATAAACGGTCACAAACCTTTACACTTAGTACAAAACTTAACCAACTCCTCACCCTTTTAGGCCTTAGGCCACTCAAATTCCCATAATCTCAATATAAAATCAAGACCGAATTGGGACCGGACCTGGTCAAGACCGGACCGGATCAAGACCGGACTGTATCCAATCCAATCTTCGGTCCTTATATTCTCAAAAAAACCGGACTGGACCGGATCAATTTGGGCCAATTTAACCGGACCGGACCGTATAGCCACCCCTAAATTTAACTTCTCGATAGTTCTGGAAATCCTAGTGTGAGGGTATTTGACACGCCAAAACACAACACCAAACTGCGACCAAGTGTAATCGTAGTCCGGGAATGCAGTAACAGGCAAGTTCAATTATCAACCCGGGGTCTAGGTCTACTGCTTACTCCGTGATTATCTATTATCTAGCAAACTAATTCGATTGATTGTTGTTTAAAGCAAAAGCAGTAAGAAAGCAGTAAATGGTTCGGTTTTTCTAAAGCAGGAAAGAGTCACTCGGGATTGAGTCCCCCTAGCCCCTTAGTTAGGTTCAATTGTAATTCCCCTGGGTTGATTTACTGATGATTAGACTGCGGAAGATCCGACAGTAGCTTGGAATCTCTTAAGCTGACCAAGCCCTCTCAGTCTAACTACCCAGCATACGACTAGTCTTCACCGGGAAAGAAAGCTGAAGCAATAAGCACAGAACTCCACTACTGGAATTGAATTCCAGTACAAAGCAGTAAACTGGCTAACTCTCGTATAACCAATCTCCTACTATCGAATGAAGAGGCTCTAACAACCTAATCAGATTCTATCTATCTCAGGTTGCAGCAAAAATCGAGAAAAGCTGATCAGACTTCAAACAATTCAATAAACATGCATCATTCGATTAAAATCAAACAGTATAATCATCCCAAGTCATTACAATCAAATCCCTAACACCAGGAACTAGGGTTCTTCATACCCAAGTGAGAGAAGGGTTCTACTCCATAGAGAGAGAGAAGAAAACAGTAATCGGATTAGTCATACTCATAATGATGAGGAAAATCTGCTCCGGGATGATGATTTCCACTCCTATGACGATCTCCAAGCTCGATTCGACGAAACCCAGCTCCAAGATAGCTTCTAGGATGTGTTCTTCGTACTTTCTCTCTCTAGGGCTCTGTTTTTGCTCTGAAAATCCGATTCTCTCACTTTTGGCTCGAAATTGGCTGAAAAACCAGAATTTCCCGACTCACACGGGCAGGCCACACGGCCGTGTGGCTCACCCATTTGGCCGTGTGAGTCAAAACGCAGCGTCCCATTAAGTTCGATCTTCAGCCATCTCACACGGCCAGGGTTGCACGGCCGTGTGGATTTTCTGAGTTGCCCGTGTTTGGCCTCGGCAAAAATCACACGGCCAGGGTTGCAAGTTGCACGGCCGTGCGATACCCAGGGCTGCCCGTGTGGCTTCCTTAGAACCTCGCCATGCGTCCGATCTTCGTCCAATCGACCCCAAACTCGCTCCCAAGCCTCCATTCACGTACTAGGACCTGAAATATCACAAACAAGCACAACCTAGCGTGAAATCGGCCTAAAATACGAGAATCAACACCTCAATTGGTGTAAGAACAGGGGTAAAAACATGTGTAAATAACGGTCTATGGGTGTTTATGTCATTTGCTTCTTCTCCTTTTCAACAATTCTCTCTGGGTGATCTGTTGTTCTCGTGTTTTCAAATAGGCTCTTAAGATAACTGCAGCGAGCAGGGTTTCCACATTTCTTGAGCCCCTCAAGGAGGAGAATCTACCATACGGTCTGCTCACTCCTCTTCACGAGAAAGTTCTTCAGGTATAGTGTTTATTTCTTCCCACTATACTTTCAAAATTTTTAGTTCGCACCTAAGCTTCCTAATCAATAATTATGCTTTAACTGTATGCAGTTCAATATTCACTAAGTGGTGGTGACTTATATCGATGCACATAGGACTCGTGATGCATAAATGGAAGTCAGGACTAAGGCTGACATATTCGCCAACCGTGGTCAAGTATTTCTCTATCAGGTTATCACCAACAAATTCAACTTGTTAAGTATCATGCATCTATACTTTGGATTTATTCTCCTTAATATTTTGTATGATCTCTAATAATTTAACTTCTCAATAGTTCTGGAAATCCTAGTGTGAGGGTACTAGATATAGAGGTTGATATTTTTGTTGAGGGATTGAGTGTTCTGCTCACTGTCCACTAGTGTGATAGGATCATAGGGAAGAGTTGCGAAAATTCGGTTTGAAACATCAATGCACATTCTCGATATTGAGGTGGGGGAGGGGATGAGCAGAGGTCGGCGGGAGGAGGGAGGGGGGAGGGTTGATGGCGGAGGTTCGTTGGAGGGGAGGGGGATGGGAGGTAAGGGGGCCCACAAGGTAGCGAGGGCGGTAGGAGCTCGTCGCGGAAGAAAAAGAGGGAGGGGAGGAGGCGGTTGGTAGAGAGAGGTGGCGAGACGTTAGGTTTTAAAGAATAATAATCGGATGTGAAATATTTTTTGTTTCCAAAACTATACTTAAAGTAATCTTGACCGTTGGTTTAAAAAAAATAAGGAAAATGAATGGTATATAGCTACTAAAAAAATAGTAACCATCCCAAATCATCTCCTAGGATTTGCATTTGGGATCCGCTGAGAACGGATGGATATCAAGTGGGTCTAAAGTCAGTGCTTACAAGTCCAAAATAACGTGTTTACGGTGAAACAAAACACTATGTGGAAAACAAACGTCAATGTGGAGAAATCCTATCTCACTTGTAGTTTGTTGCTCCCTTCTTTGCGACATTTCTCTCCCTACATTCGAAGCCGGAAAATCATAGAGAAAAAGAGGAGAAAGAGATACTTAGGTAAATTCGTCTGCTACCCTTAATTAGGGTTCCACTCCATGTTGTTTATGCCATTTGCTTCTTCTCCTTTTCAACAATTCTCTCCGAGTGACATGTTGTCCTCGCTTTTCAAATAGGTTTTCAAGACGACTGCAATGAGCAGGGTGTCCGCATTTCTTGAACGCTTAAGGGGGCAGAATCTACTACACGGTCTGCTCACTCATCTTCAAGAGGAAGAGCTTCAGATAATTATTTCTTCGCACTATACTTTCCCATCTTTTGTTCGCACATAAGCTTCATAATCAGTAATAATGTTTTTACTGTATGCAGTTCAATTTGCTCGAACTGGTGGTGGCTTATATCAGTTCGCACCTAAGCTCTAACCATGATCATGTATTTATCTGTGAGGCTACTACCACCAATTTCAACTTGTTAAGTATCCTGTCACTATACTTACAAATGGCGTGTTTATATAACTATATTTTCGAATTCTTCTCATGAAAAAACTAGACAAATACCTCGATTTGGAAATCGACTTTACGAGAAGTAGCCTCGTCAATGTTGCCCGCAACCTGTTTGAAAGATTCTTTGAGAGAAAGCGACTTGTAAAGTGTACATAATTCTTAATATAGTCACCCGTTATAATATATGAAAAAGACGATTCACATTAAATAACTATTCCTTGTCGCTCAAGTAAAATGTACATAACTCTTATGCTCCCGATAATATATGCATGTTCCACGCGAGAACTTGTGGAATTGTAAAATGCAGCTTCATGCGCAACTCAAGTAAGGGCTCCGTTATCTTTTTCACCGGTCATGTTTTCCCCCTACAATCCGCTTGCTGTTCTCACCTCCCTTCCTCTTCTATTTAGGTTCAGCTAGAGTATAATTCACATGGGCTTGACCGGCTCAAGATAGGGTGCATAACCATGGGTTATGCACCCATCAATAACCAAATCTGGACTCTTTATTTAGAGAATCCAGATCTAAGGATGGAGAATTAAAGGCTATTTTTATTTTCACTAGTCTTCTTAATTGACTCATATCTTTTTCGTTTTAACTCGGATTTTAATTTTTTTTGCACAGATGGAACGAGTTCACCGTGCTCTACAAAATGAGATCAATTTTCAATATTTTTTTAGGAAAAAAAAATTATGGCCTCTCAGTACCAACTGCATACCATATGGTATCTTCTTCGTTTTAAATTCATTTTTGAAAACGTTTGCACAGCAGAGATGAGTTCATCATGATCTACTGTATCTACAAATTTCTGGGTGAACAAATTACAGGACCAAAAAATACCACACAATACCATACAATACCACCCTGGTACGGGGTGGTATTGTATGGTATCTTCTTCGTTTTTAATTCGTTTTTGAAAACGTTTGCACAGAAGGGACGAGTTCATCATGATCTATTGGATCTACAAATTTCTGGGTGAACAAATTACAGGACAAAAAAATAGCACACAATACCATACAATACCACCCTGGTACGAGGTGGTATTGTGTGGTATACAATGTTAAAAGTCGTAAATTACAATTAATATACTTCTACTATCATGTATTCAACCATCCTACAGTATTGGTTTGTTCATACCACCATGATACGTTTTTCAAAACATAGGTATGCTTTTATTTCAATACCAGTCAATACCATATGGTATAGGCTGGTAAAAAATGGCTCAATTTTTTTTGTTCGAAAAATATATTAAAGTGGATATCATTTTGAAGAGCACAATTAATCTGATCTAACTGTGCAAAAAAAATTAAATTTCGACTTAAAATGAGGGAGAAATCATCCGCCAAAGATTAAAGAGGGAAAAATTAAAGGCTTTTCATGAGAGAGAGGATGCTGATGTCATGCTGATGTGGACGGGTTACTCATGGTTACTCACCATAAGGTTACTGACCTGATCCATTCCCGGCTTGACCTTAATTTGTTATTGGGTCCGCCTTTCATTCACACATTAAAAAGGAAATCCATATATAAAATCCTAACTATTTTTAAAACAAATTTCAAGTTCATAAGTTTATGCATGTTGTTTTCATGTCAAGAAAACTATTAGTTTTAGTTACATATAATAAAATTGTGAAGTTCTAACCTTAAGTACATTTGTTGCATAAGACTTATCAATTAATATTTTGGAATATTTAATTTTATGAATATAACTATTATATATTAAGAATGAAAACAACTTAGACTTTGGAAATACTATCATTGCCAAGTGTATGTAGGGACAAACTAAATAATACTATCAATTCCAAAATGTGTAGGTTATGATAGATACCAATTAAATATCTGATTGGTTTTGGGCTAAGATGAAATTTATGTCATATGAATTTACTTATTTTGTTGTGTGTTATAAGTTAGGAGTAAGAGAAAAATGTTTTTTTCGTTGAATAAAAAAAAAGGTTAGAACTATCTCCTCTAGTGAGAGCAAAAAATCAAACCCAACCACCAATCCCCGGCACAACATTGTAAGAATCAAATTGAAAATCCATGACGAGGAGGAAGTAAATATATGTTTCAATATAAGGAAGTATTAATACTTAAACACTATCTCTTTCAACAATATTTAGGGCAATGTGTATTTCATGTAATGTAGGAATGAATGTTAATATACAATATATGAAACCTATTTCAAAAAGTTAAAGAAAACGCTTATAAATAATTTTGCAAAAATTGTACAATAATATCAGGCATAAAGCAGGCAGATAATAATCTATCTCTACTCTTTTATTATTTTCAATTTTAAATTCATTCAATAAAAAGCATCATTCCCACTAAAACATAAATTATTTTAATAAATAACTAATCTCATTTGCTGTTATTTTATAAATTTAGGTCCAACTTCATATCATGGACAAAACGTTAAATCCAACTTTGTAATGCTAGATCATAGGGAAGCTAATTTGTGGAATGTCTGCTGTAAAACTATTTCCATCCACAGACAAAATGAGAACATCAACCTTCATATCTTCCACAAAATGAGGCCATATAGTTAAGGTTCGACATTGTGCTCACTGATTACATCACCAACTCAATAAGTGAATACACAACTTTTTAACATAAGGAAGAGTAATTTTTTCTTGCGCTAAAATGATATTCCATATTTGCAAACATCTTAGTTTACCGTTAAAAATTTGCTTCAAATAAACGCAAGATAAAAAGAAAGAGTTTTCTAATGGTGGATGTAATGGGCCTGATGAGGGAGAGGCTCTTGGCCCCAAGATTGATTAATAGAAATAGAAAGATACAATTAAAGGAGAATTGACAAAAACTAAGGAGATAAATAAACTATGGATAATGAAGAACTGAGATGGATGGAAACCAGGAGTCTTGAGAGGGATTGAAGAAAATTTATAGAAATGCAGGGAAGCGTAAATCAAATTAGGGTTTTGGGGCAAAATACTTAGATGGCTAAAATACGAAAAAATATAGGAAAACATTCTTACCATTATTAATAATAATGATGATGATAATTATAATAATAATAATAATAATAACTAATCCTTCATGGATCCAGCCTCTTTGAAAGATTCTTTCCCTTGAGCATCAACCTGAATTTGTATGAACTTCTTTCTATACCTCTAATTTAGGACTCGGCCACTCTTTCACTTCCAATTCACATCACCTGTCGCAATGAACTCACTATGACAAAAGAAAGACTCTCACTGCACAATCTGAATGGAAAATCCCCAAATGACGCTGCGAATAACCAAACCGTAGTTGCATCTTCCTTTTTTTTTATCAGAGATCATACTTACTGCTTCTTTGGCACCGATGTATACTCCAAAGCTCCTAAGTAAACTCAACATAGTCGTTAGAGACAATCTATGCGGCGGGTGAAACACGATAAATGATGACATTCGGTATTAGGGATCCTAGACTCTGGTAGCAATTGATGAGAGAGAGGATCTTGAAATCCGAGATTGATTAATGGAAAGATATGACGGGAGGAGAACTAGGGAAAATAAGGGAAATTTAGGGGGACTAGAAGAGAATTTATAGAAATCCATAGAGATGTATAACACAATTAGGGTTTAGAGAGAACATAATTAATAAGTCACTTAATCTGCTGCCCATGTTGAAAAATTGAAAGGATTAATGAAGAGCAATGAGAGATTTCACATAATTGACCGGTAATCTTCTATTTATTATTCAATAATATCACTGAATGAATAAAATACAATTATATAGGAAAACACAAAAATCTGATTTACTCAGTTAGTGACTTAACCGCCACCGAAAGCCCAAAATACTCATCAACACTATTAATCTCATGACTACCCTCTAAATAAATACATATTCTATGATAATTAATAACATCAAAATAGTAACTAATGAATTATTCACTAGAGTCATATAATGAAGATAATAGCGATCTTCATTCTATCTATGAATCGACTACTCCATTTGTTCCAGTCCATCAATCCACCAATCCATAAACTCGATCCAATTTGCACCTAGGTTTTAGTGATGAAAATGAAGGTATTGTTATAGCTAACAAGTAGTGTAAAAATAATTTTGTTCAAAGGTTATGCATATTATTTCCATACTATTGTTACCAATTATCTTGGTTGTTCTAGGCTTAAGAAAATATTTCATGTGGAGAATCATCCAAAAAAGTAAAACATTACTCCAAATAGATTTTTATAAAAATGAATTGAAGTACATATATTTTTATTTGCATAATTCTATACATCTTATATCTTAATGTGCGTCTATCTCACATGGATTTAGGAGAAAAAGAGTCATTTTTCTATCACTAGAATATGTATTTAATTTGATTTTATCGGTCTCTATATGAAGCGTAAAATAAGACGACTATTGGTATGAACATTGATTATAACTATTAGTTGTTTAAAACCTCTTTAACTATTTGAATTAATTGATCTTACAGAATTATGGCTCTTCATCTTCTATTTTCGTAAATCAATTTACATAATTAAGAGTTAAAGAGAACCGATCAACCATTCACAAAATTACCAAGGAGGAAACATGCTCTTTTTATAAGAAAAAAGTGTATATATAGGAGAATCATCAACATTCTTATTTATTGGTAATATTTTATTTTAGGCCTATCAAGTATTTGTTGAAATATATCGAGAAACCTAAAGATTGATCGATGGCTACTTTGATATCTAATCCAACTGGTAGTGAAAAACAAAATAAAAAATCAATGTATGTCTTCAAGGTGTTTCTACACTATTGTTACATCACATCAAGTAGGGGTGGATATCGGTTCGGTTCGGTTCAAATCAAACCAAAACAGAGCATACCGGGTCTCCTACTGTGTTTATGAGCCAAACCGAGTTTGAAACAAAATTCAATTCGGTTTGGTTTGGTTCACCCAAACCAAGTTAAACATCGGTTCGGTTATAACTCACAAACCCGAAGATTTATAAACCACCACTCTCTCTCTCTCTCTCTCTCTCATATACCCTTACCCTCACTGTCTCCCCATTTCGATCAAATCTCTCTTTCTCTCTCCCCCCCTCCCCCTCCAATAAACACAGTCGATGCAGAGCAGAAAGCGGCGGTGCTGCGGTGGTGGTATCTCATCCGTCTCGTGACTCAGCGGCGAGCAGAAAGCAGCGGTGTTGCGGTGGTATCTCCTCCGTCTCCCGACTCAGCGGCAACGACGATTTATGCGGAAGTCAGAACACAAGACGGCGACAGGCGGGTACGTGGATTGAATGTTAGAGGTCAGTATGAGTGTAGATCCAAGTATTCATGTCATTTTTCTGTTTGATTATCACCTACGAGTTTTAGTAGCATCGTCACTCTTTTTGATTCAGGAGAAGAAAGCTTCAATTTTGGAGAAGAAAGCTTTGATTTTCAATATTGATTTTAATGCATTTGGAGTTTTATGTTTTGATTTAGGTTTCTGGTCTCAGGGAGGAGAAGAGATCGGTAAGAGGGGAAATGACATCGAACTCCAGTGCATCAAGGAGAAGTTGGCGGCAAGGCCAAGAGATGATAGGAGGATTTGGCGGACGGCGGTGATGCTTGATGGCCGTTGGCGGCTTGAGGAAGTATTTGGTCTTCTTTGTTAGGATTAGGTTAGCAGTAGGCATGGAAGATTTATGGGCTTGAGGGATTTTATTTGGGCAATGAGGGATTTGTTTTTGGGTTATGAGAGAATTAAGCTTCGTGAGAGGTTTGAGTAGTTAGTTGGGTTGTAGGACTGGGTTAAATTTTTTGTTCGGTTTATAAGAATTTGGGTCCGGTTTGTATACCTCTAGTTCCCGAAATAAAGATTTTTGGCTTCCGAATTACGAACCGAACAACACTAATTTAGTTTCGGTTTGGTTTATTTCGATTTTGGTCTGGTTCGGCTTTACCAAACCAGATGCCCACCCCAAACGAACCGACCCACGTATACCCCTAGGAAGAGTTTCTAAACTTAGTATTTAACCGGACAAAAATGTTCAGAGAACCAGTCTCCTATAGTTTGCACAAAGATATTATTGCTTCACTATAGTTCTGGAAATTAATGGTAATTTAAGAATTTTATATCGCTTCTACATATTCAATACTATAATTCGATATGAAATATTCGAACCAACAATATTTTGGTTGCAAATTTATGGTTATCGTCTATTTATAAGATAGATAAAATTTTAAATTAAGTATTAAACTATAGTTAAAATAAAAAAATATCAAAATCGAAGTATCAAAACACCAAATAAGTACTTATGGAATATTTATTGGGCTAGCTAACTGTTAAAAAGTTCTGTGATTACATATTTTAGCTTCGTATATATTTTTAATTTAAAAAAATATAACAAATCTACATAGTCTGATTGATTTTAAACCTTCACTTTGTTTAAAGTGACCATGGTTCAAATCTCCATATGTCTATCTTTTTCTGTAAATAAATAAAAAAATACAGATAATTGTGAAGACAAAACTATCCTTCCTAATTTTTCTCTTGTTGCAGAAAATTTAAAAAGGGAGATTAAGTTTCAAATAATTAAATCATATACCCTAAATCTATAGAACTTAAACCCTAATATCAAATATACTGAGAACATAATCAATTATTATGATTCGCCAAGATGTATACAACATACCATATGCACTATATTAGGATTAGAGAATTATGATATAGGGTTTAGTTACGTGATTAATCTATGGTCTAGATAATGTTATTTAACTAAGGAGATGCAATAACCCTCAATCCATCGAGCGTACCATAGAATTTCCAATGTATATACACATACCATTGTTTGTTAAATTTAGCCAATGATAATTGGCTCATTTGTCAATGGTATTTAGTCTTTCAATTCTATGCTTATAATTGTCAACCATTAGGGAAATTGTTAGCCAATGATTTTTGGTCATTCACTTATAGCATTGAAAATTTCTCGTTACAAAACCATAGATCACAAATGTCAAATTTTATGTTTTGAAATAAAATTTTGTATAGCACTTTTCTAAACAATCCTTGTATTCCTACAAACTACAAAGTCATGTAACCTAATATATGTAAAAGTTGTAAGACATACATAAACTCAAAATGTACTATTTGATTCTTGGTGAAGAATTGTGTGATTAGAGGAACTCACTTAGTGGATTCATAAAGCTAGGTATATCATGATGTTTCACTTTGTAAATAATTACAGTTATTAATTAATTCGATGATTGATTGTTGCGGTGGATAGTCCTATGATTTTGAGATATTACAGTATTTTGTCTCTATAATTCAAAAAATACATAAACATTGTTGTAGTCCAGTTGGGTAGAGATATTGAATATCAATTTGAAGAACTCAAGTTCAAGTCTTTGTAATGACAATTTTTTCTCGTAAGAAGATAAATCTCCTGAAGTACTGCTATATATTATAGAAGGATGTGTTGATTTTCAAAACTTTGAGTTCAGATAAAAAAAACACCTTCGTGATAGAATAATTTATTATATCTATCCAATTTCTTTTAGTACTTGTTGTCATTGTTCGTTGAAAATCTCCATGAAACATAACACAAATTCCTTCAAAGATCATGTCCTCACTATTTGGGTGTTTCACATGCAAAACCTCTAAGAGATGCATTATGAATTCAGTATTTCAATATTATGTTTATCACTCACAGGAACTTCATCTCGAATAATAAGAGATGCATTATGAATTCACTATGCTAACTCACTTCCTTGTTTAAGTTGAAATGTTTGATTTGAATCATAGCCTAGTGGAGAGTGGACTATGAAATCAAGATTGAGTCGTTTGACCTCAAACCATTATCAAAGCTGTAATATCGGAACAATGTACAACACTATTTTATTTTTAATTTTTTTGGTAGAACAGAACCATTTTATTTTATGCCTTATTTTGAAACAAATAACCTTCTAAATAAATGTTTTCCATGTACTTCCAAACCCATCAAGTAAGAAGAAATTTCCATTTTCTCCCTTTACAATTTTAACAATTTCATTGAATGGCCTTCTTTGTTCTGAATTCAATTTTGTAATACAATCTATTAAATTCATTTCATTAAATCTTATGATTTGTAATTTAAATCCTTGGAAATTATTTGATTATGATAATTTAATATCATGGCTATAGATGGAATAGGAAATCTTTGAAAATCAGTAAGAGACTTCCAGTATTTCTGCAATCTATCTCCATCAAGCATATATCTTTGACTTTCGTAAAAAAAATATATCATTAATATCATCAATAGAAAGCTTGAAATTTATCAAATTTGACTTCCTTTTAGAATCGAATGAGATATCATTACTCAATAATTTTCATTTCCCCACAAAAATTGCATATTGGACACTTGACAGTTAAAAAGAATTATGAAACCCAAATTTCTTTCAAAGAGTCACTCCACTCGTCATCATCTGTCAATAACCCAAATCGTATCATGCTTTTTTTTATGGAATTACAAACACCAACAATAATTGTTTTGCTTTCTTCATAAGAATGACAACCTTTGACTAAATGTAGCAACTAGCAACAAATGAAGATATATATTTCTTTGTTTGACGGAGGTCAACAATAGAACTTTCCAATAGAAATCTTCTTCTTCCTCATTTGCCACTATTTCATTTTTTGATTTCAAATGAAATTTTGAGGAAACTCCACAAATGTATATTTTTAATGTCTTAAAAGCATTAGCATTGATTTTCATCCACATCAATAGCATGAATGTTTTAGCACTTCAATAGCTTTTTCAACTTTTTTATTCTCTTTTGTCACAACTTTATTCTCCCTCTTGAAATGACATGTGATACGCAACACAAGAGGCGAATTACTAATCACATCAAACCTAAAAAGTCTCCCCATGCATTACTTGATGTTTGGGTTTAGATATTTTCATCACCTAACTCATATGCCACGATTTTGAAAACACTAAATACAAACACACTCTAATAATTTAGAATTTTAACGGTTTGTGTCCTCCATACCAAATGAACCAATTTACATGTCGCTTAACTAAGGACGATCTCATTGTCCAATCCCATTATTCTAATGTCAATCCATAAAAGTAACCCATATTCGCGTTTGTTAACACATGTTTCACATTGTCATTACTGTGACGGGCAACTTCGTTGCAATTGATTCGGTATTGCTCATCATATGGCCTCCAAACTGATAAACATATCGGGCCAGCAGTTTTATGACAAAACTCAAAGTGAAGACAACTCATCGTCTGATGGAATTTTGGCGCTTGCTGGTGTCCATTAATCTAATTGCAAGCATAATGATTGCTAAAATTAAGCTTTCACGCAACACACTGGGAGTTGGGGGTGTGAACTTGGAGTAAAAGTTGATATTGGGTTTGGGAAGGGAAGTGGTGAGAGGAAGAAATTGTGTTTGGATTTGGTAGCAGGTAAAGTTCATGGTTCGGTTTCTTTTTGTAAAATGCTTTTGATTTATTTTAGTTACAGGTATAATATCATGGTAATGTGGGATCAAATGAACCAAAAATGAGCTTGGGGGATGGGAATTCCAACTTAGAAGGAGTGGATTAGATTTTGATAAACTCAAGTTCATGATGAACTGAAAGAATATTTAGATTTAGACTTTGTGGTATTGAGATGTTCATAGAGAGTTTAAAACTGATCCAAGTCCATGGATTGATATTAGTTAGTTGATTGTGATTTTGAGGAAGGTGTATAAAAAGTCATGGAAATAGTTTGCAGCAAGTGAAGGCAGTGAAGAGGCAGTTGGTCAGGGTAGTGATTGAACCAAGGAGGGTATTGAAAGACATAGAAGCAAAATCAGAGCAGTTGAAGAGAGAGAAGTGGTAGGTGATCAGGATATTAAAGAAAATGGAGAGGGTATTGAAGGGCATGGAAGTGAACTGGATCAGGTGAAGGCAGAGAAGGAAGAGAAGAGCATATTGATGGAATTGAAGATGAGTGTTGGTTTTACAAGCTTATTAAAACTACCTCGAGGAAGATGAGTTGGCCAAATACAAGAAAGAGGATTGAGGAGTTGGAGATCAAGCTGACAAGAAACTCAATTGAAAGAGAAATGCAGGTTCATGGAGAGCAGGTCCATCAAAGTAGCATAAATGGAGTTGCAGAAGGAGGATTAGAAATTGAATTTTGGTTTAAAACATATACGTCGAGAGATTGAAGATGGAGGGGATAAAAAGTTGGTTGTACAACGGAGAGTGGAAACTATTGGATCTTTAGGTGTTATGGTTGTTGCAACTACCACAACCTATGTTTATGTTAAAACGAGGAATCATTGATTGATTTACTAAAGTTAAGGTCGATTCACCATTCAAACTACCCGAACTTGTGGATAAGGAGTGTCTAATTTTCTGCCTCATTACTTTGATCGAGTCTATTATTATATTGGATGTAACTTTAATTTTTTCATTTGCTCTCAAGTTTTGATGGTCCCCTTTTAGTTGAGTTGTTAGCATATGATTTACTTGAATCAACAACTTTTCATTTCTGTTTTTTTTATAAATCGATTTCTTTTTTATTAGTGGCATGTTATTCATAGAGGAGAGCTTTGAACCATTTATGTGGGATTGTGAGGTTTCATTTCAGTTTCAAACTATCTATGAATCGTGTGAGAATTCTAATGAGCTTTTATTTTATATATTTCTGGACAATCTATTAACCAATCTACACAATAAATAAAAGCCAAATGAGAAAACTTGAAGCCCCATTTCAAATTTCCTGCATCCAGAGTGAAAGTAGAAAGGGTAGATTCGTCTTCACAATCACTTATTATTTTCTTATTTACAGAAAAAGTACATCAATAATGAGATTTGTACAGTGGTCTCTTCGAACTAAGATAAGAAACATAACCAGTTACAATAAACACATTTGTGTGATCTTTTTCAATTAAAAACATACAAGAAGCTTAAATCTGGAAAATATATGACTTTTCCACCACGTTTAGCAACTGAAATGTCATTGATTCAAATATTGCATATCGAATTGCACTCTTGAATGTGTAGAAGCGATGTATAATTCTTAACATAGACTTAATTTTATAACTATAATAAAGTAACTGATGAGGAGGCGGCATTGCCATGCACGCCATGCACCGGGCCAGCTACTTAGTGTCGGTTGTGTCATTCTTTCTTGCGTTGTTTTTCATCTTTCCTTGTCCACGTCGGTTAGGATAGTTTTTGTTCTTTCCTTGTCAAAGTCGGTTAGGGTATTTTGTAACTCTTTATAAAGCGTGTTCTATGTTCGGTATCGGCAGTTTTTTTGATTGAATAAAGAAGAAAAGAGGGCTTTCCTCGCATAATTCGACTCGGGTATTCCTTTGAATCAACGAGGCTCGAGTTTACTATTCCCTTCATCACGCACGCTGCATCAGATTGGTATCAGAGCCCGGTTGATACCGAGGGATGCCGCCCCGTCGACAGGCGCGAGCCTACAACGCGGAGGACGTCGATCTCGCTGAGTTGCGACGTGACAACGCGGAGGTTCGCCGCGACAATGACGAGCTGCGGCGCCAGGTTGAAGTTCTGTCACAGCGGCTGGATGAGGTCGTCCACCTGCAACGTCAATATGATGAGGTCACCATTGTCGACGAGAATCCGTTCGCTGAACCCCGCCCACGCTCACCCGAACGCCCTAATCATCGATGGGAGCAGGGGTTTAGGGTGGAGGTTCCACAGTTTGATGGCAGCCTGAAGCCGGAAGAATTCCTTGACTGGCTCTCCCAAGTCGAGGAGATTTTGGACTTTAAAGACGTTCCCGATGACCGTCGTGTCCCACTAGTGACAATCCGATTGCACGGTCGCGCCCAAGCGTGGTGGCAGCAGCTGAAGCACACTCGAGCGCGGCAGGGCAAGGCCAAAATCGCGAGCTGGATCAAGTTCCGGAAACACCTGCGGGCGGCGTTCTTGCCCTACAATTTTGATCGGGAGCTTTACCAGCGCTTCCAAAACCTACGACAGGGCACCCGTTCCGTGGACGAATATTCGGCTGAGTTTTATTCTTGTTTGGCGCGCGTGGACATCAGTGAGTCCCCGCTTCAGCTGGTTTCTCGCTATATCGGTGGTCTACGTCTTCAGCTACAGGACGTTCTCAACATGTTTGATCCCGTCAACGTGGCGGAGGCCCAACAACGCGCAGTTCAAGCCGAGAAGCAGCTAGCTCGTCGCGGCATCAGCAACTTCAGGCCTCCGAACACCACTCCGGCACTTCCCCCACCCCAAGGTCGGGATAGCCCTAACCCGCCGCCAGCGCGACCCGTGCCCGGCAACACACAGGGACGATTGGGCGCGTTGCGTTGCTTCAACTGTGGGGAGGTGGGGCATCGTCAGGTGGATTGTCGAAACCCGATGGCCAACACACGCGGCCTGTTTACGGAAGGCGAGTCGCTGGAACCAGAATTCACTGGGGATGCAAACCCAATTTATGACCAATACGAGGAGGCCGCAGAGTACGTCTCTGGTGACGTGGGTCCCTTGCTGGTGCTCCGCCGGGCGTGCTTCACCCCACGTGCCTCTGATCATGAGTGGCTGCGCAATAACCTCTTCCATTCCACATGCACAATCGAGGGTAAAGTTTGCTCCTTCATCATCGATGCTGGTAGCTGTGAGAACGTGGTTTCTGAAGTGGCGGTCGCGAAGTTGGGATTGACCACCGAATCCCATCCCAAACCGTATCGCCTTTCTTGGCTTAGTCAGGGCACGGATGTCACTGTCTCTCAACGCGTGCTTGTGAATTTTTCAGTCGGACCTACCTACCGGGACGCGGTCTATTGTGATGTAGTCCCCATGGACGCCTGCCACTTACTCCTCGGCCGGCCCTGGCAATACGACAACTCCGTTCTGCACGACGGGCGAGCCAATACCTACACCTTTCTCTTTCGGGGTGTGAAGATTGTCTTGGTGCCAACCAAGCCTAAGGGCGGCTTGAACCCGCAACGACCAGCCCTCACACCGCCGACGACCCTGTTGGCTCGAGGTCCCTTCCAGGCGGCCATGCGAGAGTCGGGCTTGGTGCTTGTGGTGTGTTGCTCCCTCCTTTCGCACACTACCCCGCAACCTGTACCTGTTCCTGTTCAGCAACTGTTGCTGGAGTTCGCAGACGTTTTCCCGGAAAACCTGCCAAAGGAGCTACCACCACTACGTGACATTCAGCATCATATCGACTTGGTCCCTGGTGCGGTTCTCCCTAACCGTCCCCACTATCGTATGAGTCCCCAAGAACACGAGGAGCTACGTCGTCAAGTCGAGGACCTCCTGGCCAAGGGTCATGTCCGCGAGAGCCTTAGTCCGTGTGCTGTTCCCGCTCTCCTCACGCCCAAGAAGGACGGCTCATGGCGCATGTGTGTGGACAGTCGGGCCATCAACAAGATCACCGTTCGATATCGATTTCCGATTCCACGCTTGGATGACCTCCTGGATCAATTGGGTGGCGCAACAGTGTTCAGTAAGCTGGACTTGAAGAGCGGTTACCATCAGATTCGCATCCGCATGGGCGATGAATGGAAGACGGCTTTCAAGACTCGAGAAGGTCTGTTCGAGTGGCTGGTTATGCCATTCGGTCTCTCCAATGCACCTAGTACGTTCATGCGGGTGATGAATCAAGTCCTGAGGCCGTTCATTGGGACATGTGTCGTCGTTTATTTCGATGACATTCTCATCTATAGTGCGGATGAGAAAACTCATTTGGACCACCTCCGTGACGTGCTTCTCGTTCTTCGTCGCGAGAAGTTCTATGCGGCAACCGCTAAGTGTGCCTTCTTCGCCGCCTCCATTCAGTTTCTGGGATACGTCGTCTCGCGGGAAGGGCTCAGGGTCGACCCCAGCAAGGTACAGGCTGTCGCCCAATGGCCTCGGCCCTCGTCGATCACGGAGGTACGCAGCTTCCATGGCCTCGCATCGTTTTATCGGAGGTTTATCCCACACTTCAGCGGCATTATGGCTCCTCTCACGGATTGCATCCGAGGCTCGAAGTTTCACTGGACTCCCGACGCCGAGGCCGCGTTTCTGGAAGTCAAACAGCGCCTCGTTGCTGCCCCTATCTTGGTTCTACCCGACTTCGGTCAACCGTTTGGTTCTACCCGCACGCTGCATCAGTAACGATATTCTTAAACACAGAACTTTTGAGTGAATATGGGACACATGTGTCTTTAAGAGAGGGGTAAATATGGAAAGGTTGAGTGATGTTGGTTTGTCGAACGCGGATGGAAAAGACACTACTAATGTAAACGGGCCCAAATATTAACCCGACCCACTAAACTCTCAACCATCACCGTCTCTCCAAACTTCTCATCAGACTCAATAACCGGTTAACCTCCTCTACCTCTATTATTAAGCCAGAGCAATTCTTGGAGGGGTAAATATGGATAGATTGAGTGTTGTTGGTTTGCCCAACGCAAATGGAAAATGTGCTACTAATGTAAACGAGCCAAAACAGTGTCCGACCCACTAAACACTCAACCACCCGGTTACTTTTCGCTACACCTAATATAAGAGTGAAATGAGAAAGGTGATTCCCCCATTACAAAATCCTTGCATCCATAGCAAAAGTAGGAAGGGTAGATTCGTCTTCACAGTCATTTATTATTTTCTTATTTACAGGAAAAATACATAAGTGATGAGATTTGAATTGTGATCTCTTTGAGAAAAGACAAGAAACATAACTAGTTAGACTAAATTTTTTTTTTTAAACCTTTTAAATTAAAAACATACAGGAAGCTTAAATATGAAAAATCATTGGAATTTTCCATCACAGTTAGCTAAGCCACTAACTCTCCCCTAAATATTTTTTTTGGAATTTGATACTTTGATTATTTTTTTGGAATTTTCCATCACAGTTAGCTAAGCCACTAACTCTATTTTCATACTTTGATTATTTTAATTCGAGTTTAATTATTAATTCTATTTCTATTTATCTTATAAAAGGAGAATAATTTTAAAATCACAAGCCTAATGTCATTGGTGCAAATATTGCACATCGAATTGTAGTATTGAATGTGTAGAAGCGATGCAAAATTCTTGAAATAGACTTAAATAATATAACTACCATAAAGCAACAATAATTTTGAACATAGAAGTTTTGAGTGAATATGTGTAACATGTGTATTTAAGAGAGGGTAAATATGGAAATGTTAAGTAATGTTGATTTGTCGAATTCGGATTGAAAAGCCGCAACTAATGTAAATAGGTCTAAATGGTGTCCTGACCTACGTACTAAACGCTCAACCATCGCCGTCTCTCCAAACCTTCCCACTGGACTCGACAACCACCTAACCTCCTCCACCTATATTGTTACGCAAAGCAATTTTCGGAGGGTTAAATATGGAAAGATTGAATGTTCTTGCTTGGAGAGCTGACTGGTGGGTTATTTAGTTTATTTGACAGTAATGTGTGATCTCTTAACATCAGTTCATTTGGTTGATTTTATAGTTTGACTTTTGAGTTGATTAAAGCTAAACAGTGTCCCGGGCTCCCGTCCTACTAAAGGCTCAACCATCACCGCTGTCTAAACCTTCCCATCGGACTCGACAACCGCCTAACCTCCTCCACCTATATTGTTACACAAAGCAATTTTCAGAGGGGTAAATATGTGAAGGTTGAGTGTTCTTGCTTGGAGAGCTGACTGATGGGTTATTTAGTTTCTTTGATAGTAATGTATGATCTCTTAACATCAGTTCATTTGGTTGATCTTCTAGGTTGACTTTTGAGTTGATTAAAGATAAATAACTATACTTTTTGTTGCTGTTGTTATAATATTCCTTTTCAGTATCATCATTTTTCTTCTTTGAAATGTTTTGGTGGTTAGTTTCCGTAAACAAAGACTATTATGATTAGTGTTAAAATAGGGAATAGCTTCAATCATACCAATTTTACACAAAATTTATATGCAAGACCTGAGATCATTGCCGAATTGAACTATTCAAGCTATAATGCTGGTCTTTAACATATAAAACATAGTTTCTTTTGAGTGAAATAACCTCGTGATTACGGATAAGTTTTTATAATATGATGTTTTGGGATAGTGGTCACTTGCTTCCAGATTTAAAAGTGGGGTTCTAATTACTATAATCTACACATAATATAATAGCATGAAGGAAAAAACCCATCCCCCACTTCAAATTTCCTGCTCTAGGAGCGTTTGTAGGAGGGTATAATAGGGAGTGTCAATTTTTTTCTCTTTCCTCTGTGGAACGGGCCAACTTACCGTACACGTGCGGACTTGAACAGTCCCAGGGATTGTTGCGGCCCAAAAAAAACAGAACAGGTTCCAGCCACGGTCGCATCTGTTTCCTGCCTCCATAGCTATCACCATAACCGAGTCTTGGATTGTTCCGATGTTGGATCTGGACTCCACTCACGCCGGGAATAAATGAAATAATTAGAGAAAGTGAGCTTCATAATTGTTTACAAAATAATTTCCCCAATCCTTCTTCCGTTTGCTAATTGCCTAATCCCTTCCCTGTGAAAAGAATTCCAAGCATACTAAAATGATCCAGTCATGCAAATGAAGAAGGGTGGTAAATTGCATGCAAGTAAATTTTAAAGATTGAGTCATCTAACCAAATCGTAATACCACCCCTTTTCCCATCATTCGCAAGCTCTAACAGATAAGTGACAAAAAAATTTCATAATATCGCTTCACTGTAACAATACAGTATTATTGAAGATTGGTGACTTTCTCTTCTTCTTCTTCTTCTTCTTCTTCTTCTTCTTCTTCTTCTTCTTCTTCTTCTTCTTCTTCTTCTTCTTCTTCTTCTTCTTCTTCTTCTTCGTTAAACTAGTGTCGAAGATATACAAAGAGGGGTTTAAACAAGTGATAAGAAAAGGGAAGATTAAGAAATGAAAAACAGAGACCGAGAGGGGGAGTTGAAATTAAGGTTCGGGGGGAGGATGACATGCAGGGAAAAGGTTTGCAGAGCTAAAATTAACAGCAGGAAAACAGGGATGGGGAGAAGTGGCTACCGACGCCGATATAATTGAGATTGAGAGAGAAGTGAACCATGAGCCGGTGAGCACTGAGCAGTTTTTTTTAGGGGATATAGGGTTTTCTTTAAGCCTTTTTATTTCTCGGTGTTGGTAAGATATATATGAAAGGACAAAAATAATACTCCTTTTTTATTGCTAAAAAGAAAAATTTAACAATAAACTAATGCATGGATTCTATTGGGCTAACCGCTAACCATAGCATAAAAGAGTTGAATGGGCTTGACCCATACGGGATTTGGCCATCAAGTAAAACAAATGAATATCTTGGGTTTGCCATCCGAAAACATGTTATTTTCTATAGCATAACATATATTATGCTGTTTTATATCTTAGTGGCTAAAATATAATGTATTTTAAAGCTATTAGATGGTTCGACCTCGACCAACTAGATTAGTTCAATTTTTATAATTTCAAATATATATTAATATTATGTAATTATTTGATATCCTAATGATTAAATATAGTGTATTTTATAGGAGATTTATTTTTCGGTTTTCCGGAATTCGGTTTCTATCAAACTTACTCCACCTCATCATATTACCAGAAATAATATTGTTTCACAAGGTAACAGGTGCTCAACTTGGTTCATAATGCTGATTTTTGATTCGTTGCATCATTCATGTCTCTTTCCTCCTAAAATTCACTATATTTATCACGTGTTTCCAAAAAAAACTATACAACAATAAATTATACACACCATTACATTCTAAAATTTCATAACTCACCTTCCTCCGGCCAACTGGCCGGGGCCCACGTTAGTATTATTAGGATGAAAGCCAAAACTCATTGCTCCATTTCAAATTTCCTGCATCGAGAGTGAAAGTAGAAAGGAAATTTTTGTCTTTACAACTACTTATTTCTTTCTTATTTATTCATAATATGTATCCATATATGGGTAACACTCGTATGCTCCAAACACATAGCATACTCCATGTTTTTTACATCGTTGATCTATTCTAACGTCTATTATTATTCTTGATTAAATTAATTATTAATTTATAATTATAATTACTAACTACATCCAAAAAATAATTATACTTGTATTATAGTCCCCCAATAATTTTTACCATTACATTCTATATTAACATACCCTTAGTTTTTCTGAATGTAGTTTTAAGCATCAGATTTTACATCGATGATCATCCTTTCTCATCTAAATTTGTTTAATTGCTTCCTCTATTGAATTTTCACTCTTCTCCAACGACCTATATTTTTCCATCTCTTCATCGTCTTTCACTCTTCCTACCTCATTCACTTTTTCCTTCTTCCTGCGCACAGTTCGGAAGGCCTTTTTGGTCTTTGTAAACTTAATTGCAGCCGGTCTCTTGAGTCTATTTTATGTGTACATTTCCTTTTTTTTTTACCAATGTACATTTTGTAGGAAGGCCGAGAGTGAGCCCAAAATGGTAAACGCATATGTCATTCAAATTAAGTAAAGCCAGTCGGTCGATCGAGATCTACAATTAATTTGGGACAATTCATTAATTATATTGCCCATCTAGCTGAAACCCTAAATCACAATTAACCCCTAAACGGCAAAGCCATAAACCTCTATTTTTTTAATCCTGATAGACAGCAAGCAAAACATCTCAAAATTCACAACAATAATTAATTTATATCGAGATTCATTGATGATCCCAACTTTTTATAACACTACAAAATTATAACCATTTTCGTTAAAGTAAATATTAGCCTTAACAGAGTTACATGGAAGCTAATCGTCAGTCCACAGGTTTGACACATCCTCACCGTGTCAATTAAAACAAATATGTTTGAATTTTATGATTAAAAGTAAGGTTATCAATTATCATCTTCCCCGCTGATTTCGCTCTCCCTTTGTCATCATTCCTTCGTTCTTCCTAAGATCCGCTCCGACGCAGAGGTCTGTTTCGCATCGCCAACGTCGGCTCCTCTCTTTACTCAATAGTAATGACAGCCGAGTAATCTCTGCTATTGTGTGCCATGTCATCATATTCCTTCCATCTCAACATCACATTTGTCAGCTCATCATCATCTAACGGAAGTATTTACGGAGATTTAACGGTTGGCTAATATTTTGTATTCTCAAAGGATAAGCTAATATTTTAGAATCTGTGAAAGGTTTGTAAAAAAAAAACAAAAAATATTAATCCATGACAATATATGCAATTGATTTTGTAATTAAATTTATGTGAATGCTCTTACGCATCCATCCCTTCACGGATATTTGTGATATGTTATCTCACTAGGAATTATATAATAATTGTTCTGTGATTGGTCATGGTTGTTGTGACTGTTGTCTTTATCTGAATGCTCTAACTTTTTAATCGACTATAAAATAAATAATTAAATAAATAAAACACATGGTTAGGAATGGTTGGTTAATCAAACGTTGTGCATATTTTACTATTGAAGTAATTTATTCGGCTAATGGGTGGTCTAAAATTCCTTTTGTTCCAGGATTCTCTAACCTTTTAATCTACTATGTAACAGAAAAAAATAGATGGTTAGAAATTGTTTATTAATTGGTTTACGGGTTCTCTATCATTTTAATCGACCAGAACCATAGAGACTCACTTCTTCTTTCCCCGAAAAAATTCTACGAAATTGAATTGTTGTCCCCCTTGAATTTTGTTCCTTAACTGCTTTGTTTTGGAGGGTACCGATAGTAGTGCATCCAGGTAAAAGTCTTTGGGACATATCCCCTTGCATTTGGATCATTGCATAAGCTTAATCAGTGGGAAGGTTCATCTTGGGATATGAATTATTCTTCACTAATAGCATTATATTAGAAGGCCTAAATCATATTTAAGCTATAAATTAAGGTTTTCATGCTCATGTTAGAACCCATTCATCATCAACTATTTTGCTATATATTATTTAGACCAAAATTAATTTACATTTCTAGTTTGGGCGAGTGCGACTATAATTCTCGCAATTCTATGCCTTGAAAAAATATTCCCCATGGAGAATCATCCAAAATATCAAATAGTGCCTCAATTCGATCGTCATGATTTAATGTAGGTACATATAATTTTATTCGCATAGTTAAATACATCTTACAATTTAATGTGTGTCCAAGAACACATGTGATTTAAGAAAACGAGAGTCATTTTTATATCACAAGAAGATGTGGTTGATTCGGATAAGTCTTTATGTGAAGCGCAAAATAAGTTTTCTTGATGATACGAGTCGATGAACTATCAACTGTTGATATTCTCTCTAACTATTTCACACTACTTGGTCTTACAAAACTATTAGTTACATTCTACAATTCATAAATTAGCAGGAAGAAAACCTGCTCTTTATATAAAGCAAAAGCGTAGATATGGAAAAATGTCAACATTCCTACTGGTATTGCATTTATTTCATGTTTTTATTATTTATATGTTGTCAAATTATGTATTGGCCCTAAGATTGGTTACTTTACTAATTCCTATACAAGACTTCAAAATGAGATAATAACTTACAAACTAAGAGAAATATATTGTTAAGGTCTATAAAAAAAATCATTATATACGTCTTTAAGTGATGCGTTCTGGAGATTTTTCAGGTTTATTGATATTAAAAATATTTGAGTTTTCTTCATTTATTATTTATTTTGAAGTTAAAATTTTTATCAAATGTATTTCTTAAATTGGAATTTTAATTTTGCTGCAATTGTTGAAGTGTTTGATAATGAAACCCATCATATAAATATTATGAATATTGTGGAGCGATGATGTGGAAAGGTGAATGTACCAAGCATACGAGGAATTTCAATCAACCAAAGTGTTCATTGTTATACAGACAAGGCAAAGTGTGAAAAGTTGTAACAACATTACTACCAATGTCTTTTAGATTCTTACTTGAGAGGTGATTCAGATACCAATATGAGCAGAAAATATGTGATTTTAACTTCATCGCATATAGGACAATGAGAAGTAAATTGAAGTTTGATTTTATTATGGTTTTCAAGAGTTGGTTCTCTTGAATGGGTTTGATATTTTACTTTCAATTATGAATTTTTATTTTTTCAGTAATTAAATAATTTGGGTTATTTTATATTATTAAATAAAAACATATCATGCTTTGTATAATAACTACTATTTTATATTCTATTTTTCAAATGCAACTGGCCAACGGGCGGGCCCAAATCTAGTAATGTCTATGGTTTTGTCAGAAGCTCCATTAAGAGAAGCAAAATCTTGTAACCTTTAGTTCAAACCCGTGAACAGAATAAAATTGTTAACAACTCCCAACTGCTTAAGGTTATTATTCATGGGACAAGTACAATAACTGGCACATAGCGTCTCAATGTTCATTGCTTTACAGTTCAACCCTCTTCATTTTTTTTCAAAAGTGGCTCAATACTCTATATTATTCTGGATCCGCTGCTGACACATTGTATCTATTAAACCATTCCAAGCATGATTTTGTTTGTTTTATTCACTTTATTCCATCGTATCTATTGAATCATGATAAGCATGATTTTCGTTACTTGTTCTCTTCAAGCTGCTGGCTGAGTGCAACGATTTCATCAATGCACTGGTTACCTACCTTCAATCTTTATATCTTTAGGGTTCTATCTTAGAGACATCATAACAAAACTATTTGTTGATGTGATTTGAATCGGACTATCAGCCGCTACGACTGGTAGTCGGGGGTCTCACGGTGTATGGGCTCAACGTTATTTGGGTTCGGGTTCTGGGCCTAGTCTGTAACCGTTTCGTTTGCCAGATTGGATTAGGTTTAGACCCACATGGAGAAGTACTATAAATACTTCTCATACTCCTCTGTAATCTGTAATCTCCTCGATATAGTGAAACTGGCTCTCTCTCGCTCGTGGACTAGTTAACACACATCGTGTTAGTGAACTACGTAAATCGTGTGTCTGTGTTTTTCGATTCTCGCTTTCGAATTCTTGCTTTATCGATTTCGGCGATTTCCCGAACCACAACAGCGCGTTTATAACACTATTGATTTTACGCCTAGCAAATTGAATGATGTTTTTGGAGAGATAATACCAAGGAAACATAGTTGAGTAAGATCAGACGGAATTGATCCGCCGAGGAATTCCTTCAAGAACATAGTTGAGTAACCCTTCTTCGACATTATTTCAATCATTCAATCACCGTTACCCACTTTGCTGCTGCTTTCTTCTGCCCCTTCTCCGATCCCCCAATCGTAATTAATCTTGCTGGCGCTCTAGAGGGCTCAATTTTACCGCTCCCTTAACTGCGAGCAGAAGCAAACAAAAAACGATTGATATCCGGTGCCGGATAGAACATCGACATATGGGTCCCGACAGCAAACGACCTTTCTTCTTCGACGTCTCCGGCAACCATCTTATCCTACAGCTGCAGCAGCAAGCGACGATGAGTCTCGGCAGCGACGACAGCACTGTCGGATTTAGGGCTGGAGGGCAGGGATGGAACAGCGGCAACGAAGGAAAGATGGGATGAAATATTGGACGTTTCTGGGGAGTACTTTTTATATTTAAGGGAAGATGATTCTGTGAAGTTAACTGCCATTCATTTGCATGAGTATATAATTTGTTTTTGGTTGGAGTTTAATTGTATAAAAAAATTAAACACATCTTCATAGACCACAATCGAAAATGTGGGTGCTTGAAAAAATGATTAAAAGAATTAGGTATTATAAACAAAATATAATGGTGAAATATTTTAGGGATCATATTGTTTGTATAATTATTTAAGTGGATCATGCAGTAATTATAATTATTTATAATTAATTGGTTTAATCAGAATTAATAATGAGCATTAGATTATATAAACGGTGCAAGTTTGTGGAGCATGCTATGTGTATGGTTCAGGCTAGCGTACGCCCGGGCGTACCTTAGTCTACCGTACGCCCGTTGAATTTTGCTATTTAGATAATGAATTAACCGGAGTTTTTGACATGATACTATACCTTAACCTCTAATGGATAAACCCTAGTCCCTAATTCACTAATCCAAAGCATAATATTCATTTAATCTTGAAATGAAAATCAACTGTCTTGATTTGTCAAAATTATTGTTGATTTAATTTTTAAAAATGAATCTCATGAGTTGGGTTAGAAAATTAGGGACTGGGGTTTATCCATTATAGGTTAGGGTATAGTATCATGCCAAAAACTCCGGTTAATTCATGATCTAAATAGTAAAACTCAACGGGCGTACGGTAGACTAAGGTACGTCCGGGCGTACGCTAGCCTTTGCCATATATATATATATATATATATATATATATATGGCAAAGGCTAGCGTACCCCCGTTGAGTTTTGCTATTTAGACAATGAATTGACCGGAGTTTGAGGCATGATACTATACCCTAACCCCCAATGGGTGAACCCCAGTCTACAATTCACTAACCCAAAGCATAATATTAATTTAATCTTGAAATGCAAGTCAACGGTTCTGATTCGTCGAAATTATTGTTGATTTTTATTTTAAGATTAAACGAATCTCATGATTTGGGTTAGAAAACTAGGGACTAGGGTTTATCCATTAGTGGTTAGGGTATAGTATCATGCCCAAAACTCTGGTTAATTCATGATCTAAATAGCAAAACTCAAATGGGCGTACAGTAGTCTAGCGTACGCCCGGGCGTACGCTAGACTACTGTACGCCCATTTGAGTTTTGCTATTTAGATCATGAATTAACCAGAGTTTTGGGCATGATACTATACCCTAACCACTAATGGATAAACCCTAGTCCCTAATTTTCTAACCCAAATCATGAGATTCGTTTAAACCCATTAGGGGTTATGGTATAGTATCATGTCCCAAACTCCAGTTAATTCATTGTCTAAATAGCAAAACCCAACGGGCGTATGGTAGGCTAGGGTACGTCCGGGCGTACGCTAGCCTTTGCCATATATATATATATATATATATATATATATATATATATATATATATATATATATATATATATGGGCAGTTCTACGGTGCCCAGGGCAAAATCCGGGGTACGGGTAACCGGGGGCAAGGAAAATTACCAAAAGCATCACGAAGCGTTTATGCTTTATTAATTGGACTTCAACCTGACTGTACCCTGTTTAATGATATCGATTAAGAGGTTAAACCCTATGGATACGACCCGCCGCCCTAACCAATTTCCAGTCTCCCTTCTACGATCCCTCATTCGCCTTGGAGGGTCCCCTCTAACTTTAAGTTCGAAGTTCGATCATAAGCTGCCTATCAAATCTGAAATCTCCAACAAAATCATCGTTTCGAAACCCAAATCCTTTTATTATTTGATCCACATTCGATTTAGCTTCCTATCCAATCTCAAATCCCCAACATCATCATGTTTCATACGCCAAATCTATGTATCCACATTTGAAGAGAAGATCCCCATCCAATATGAAATCCTCACATAATCATCGTTTTGAACCCCAAATCCTTTTATCCACAAATCGACGTTTTGTTCATCGCCATTTTATTTCCGTGCGGAATTTACTCGCCTATCTCTTTCTAACACGATTACGGCGACCATGTCTATTATTGTGTTCATCAAACTTTTCGTTTGCAAAAGAACCCTTGAAAGAGGTTTGCTAACCCTAGGGTTCATGTCGCTAGTGTTTTGTCATCTTGTCTTAGCGTTATTGTCATTTTCTCGAAACTTCTATCACTCGGTGAAATTAAGGTTTCCTGATATGCAGTGTTCGTCTCGCCCAGAGGATTGAGGAAGGAGATGAAGAAGACCTAATTTGATTCGAATCAGATGGAGAGGTCTCCTTAATTTGTGTTTATGTATTAACGGTGCGTTTAGGACTAATTCTAGTTGGACTGGGTCTGATCATTGATTTTTGCAGGCTTTTAAATAACATTCAAACGTGGGCTTGTACATGACCCATGACACCTAGTTTGTTGATAATAGATACTGAGTTCCGGATTGTCATTAGGTTGGGCCTTTGATAATTGTCTATCTCAGTGGCGATTCTTTGTTTTACTTATTTTCATCTGCTTCTACTTCTAAAATCCTGATCATTCATTGAGTTCACGCAATTTAAACATATTTATGTGTTCCATCTTTTTTGGGATTTGGTAAATGCTAGCGTGTCTCTTTACACATTTAGCAGTACGAGGTAAACTACAATCCGCCCAATTTAACTCTTCATTAATTGAGATCCCATTCCACTCTCTCACCGATTTCCCCTCTTTATGCAATGCACTCGTACATAACAAACCTCTTGTAGACTAATTAGAGGCTTGTGGTTGGATACTGAGTGAGGATATTTTTTTAATTTATGTTTTGAAACGAAAGTTAGAATTTCACTTTTGAAGTACCTATGTACTTTAGTTGGGCAAGTATTTTCAAAATGTAAAATTTTATCAGCGTATAGGTATACGATTGTTGTATAAGGTGTTGATGTTAAAGGAAATGGGTACTGACTGCTTAGGGTATTAGGTTGTTGATGGTATAGAGTATATGGTATATGGGTAGGTTATAAGGTGTTGATGGTTTAGAGCATATGGTATCGATTGGTTAAAGGGTGAGGGTAGGTGTTGTCTTATTTTTTCTCGATTTTATTTTCTTTATATCTGCTTATAAATGCTGATCATGCCTTATTACTAAAAAAACTTAGACATAATTATTGTAGCGTGACACATTTATCAGTACTTAGACATAATTCTTTATATCTGCTTATAAATGCTGATCATTTATTGTTTGATTTGAACCTGCGTGTTTTTGCTCCGAATGATTTTGTAGTGGCGTGGTAAATACAATCCGTCCAATTTAACTCTTCATTAATTCCCCCTTTTCTTTTCTTTTTTGGTAGAATAATTACCCCTTTTCCACTCTCTCAGTCCCCGCCGAAGTTGAAACAATCCCCTGTGATATATTTATCGTTCATTTTAACCCTTCACTTAATAAGAAAGCGAAATTATGCAAGATGGTCATCAATGTGATGTAGCTTAATTGGTTAATTGTCTCTTATTTGCTTAGTCAATAAAGTAGAGGTTTGTGGTTCGATACTTAGTGAGTATCAATTTTTAATTTATGTTTTGAAAAGCAAGTTATAATTTTAATTTATCAGCGTATAGGTATACGATATTGTATAAGGTGTTGATGGTTTAGAGTACATGGTATTGGGTTAGTGTATTGATCATCTCCATCCCTAAAATTGAACAACAATTTCTAAACGAGGTCCCTACCGCCACATCATCAATTTTAGCAATTCATCACTTAACAATTTCTATTCATCTACATCCCTAAATTATGCTAGTAATTGCCAAGGTGGGTTCCATTTTATATTTCAAAGGAAACACTTATTATAAATTGAAAGTTGGGGATGGAGATAGAAGAAGGTGTTGTTGGTATACAGTATAAGGTCTTGAAGGTTATGGTATAAGGGAGGAGCAAGGTGTTGATGGTTTAAAGTATATATGTTATTGATTGGTTACGGTATAAGCCTATAAGGTGTTGTTATTGTTGTAGAGTATATAGTATTGATTGGTTCGTGTATTAGGGTTTGGTTTAGGGTTTAGGGTTTAGGGTTTAGGGTTACAATTACATGTACCAAATCTGTAGATTAATTTTGGTAAACGAAAAATTTAGTTAATCTACAAAGCCAGTCTAAAAGCACATCCCCATCTCCCGCCGTCAATTCCTAAATTTTCGTTTAATCCGATGGTGAAAGAGCTTCAATCCTAACCGCGGCGTGTCACCCAATCAGATATTGCCGAATTCGGAAAGTCGCTTTTGCCCATAACCAATGCTGGCGTTACCAAGGCCGAGGTAGGGACTATAATTTTCAGTAAATGTGAAGGGAGGGAAAGTAAAAGTAATTACGAGTCAATCTATATATTCGTTAATCAGTGAAGGAGAGACCGTGCTCCGATCCCTGAAAAGAACCCTTTTTCCATCTTCTCAATATGAAACTCCGAAAACCATCTCCTGCTGCTGTTGTTCCTCCTCCTCTCAATCCCTGAAAAGAACCTTTCTTCCATCTTCTCAATATGAAACTCCGAAAATCAACCCCATCCGCCTCTTCGTCCTCCTATTCCATGCTTTATTTTCGGGTGCAGTGGTAATGATGAGACTGCGTATTATTTTAGATCTCATTTCCTTTAATTATGTCATTGTTAGATCATGACTGTTAAACTAAATCCTTCGTTGTAGTTTCTCCTTTTCTCTCCATGCAGGGTCTTTGTTAGAGGCAGGGAGGGGAGCAATGACAATAAGTCGCCGTCTGAATATCGCCAAAAGAATCATCACATGTTGTTGCGATTCCATAATAGGTGTTGTGGAACCCTACTTCATGTGGTGGTTCTTTTGCGCCATATTGACGCGTACTTGTTGATCATGCTCCCAAAATGTATACAAGATAGGAAAGTTGCCATATGTATAATAGGATAAAATAGGGAGGGAAAGTACAGCTTTTTGTTTTTGTTGGACTCTATGTAACATTTGTTTATATTTGTATACTGTTTTGTTATTTTTCTTCTGCTTCTCTCTTCGCTTCCATGGCGGCTTCCAAAAGTGTTTGAGATCTTCTAAATATGCGAGGGATCCTCCACTCCCAATAAAAATACTGTACTTTGTACTATTAGCGTTTGAGATCTTCTAAATCTGCAGGGGATCCTACACTCCCAATAAAAATACTGTACTTTGTACTATTAGCGTTTGAGATCTTCTAAAATCTGCAGGGGATCCTACACTCCCAAAAAATACTGTACTTTATTTGTTGACTACTGACTCCATTTTTAGAAGTCTTTACGATTGGGCCAACCGATTTTTTGCCGGATTTCGAACTCTGCTCCTCTGTCGCCACATGCTCTACCCATTTAATGAGTGCTCAAAATTAGTGCAAAAAATACGATGTAATAATTGAATAAAAAAAACTAGTTCTCAAGATTGTTCAACTGAAATGTTGCACCACATCCAAACGACGTTTGGATGTGGAAATTTTAAAACGTTGAAATTTGTCTGAATTTCCATGTTTTACAAAACCAAGGAATTGACCTGTGGAAATTGAAAAAAAAACTCACGTTTGGATAAGGTTTAGTTTTGTGAGAATTGATGGTATGGAATTTGGAAAAAGAAGTAAGAAAACGTGGTAATGTCAAATTACTAGGGGGAGGTGTAGTATTCTCAATTACCATGAATGTGGTAATTGAAGCCAATTTCCATGGTCCAATTTCCATACTATTTTGGCTCTCCCAAACGTGGGTTTTTAACCCAATTACTGCATTATGTGGTAATTGGGTCCAATTACTGCATTACATTTCCACATCCAAACGACTTAGAGTGCTTAAAAATTGCCATCAAGTGACCATTAATGAGTGCATAAATTAAACGACACCGCAAGAGCCAACAGTTTCTTATATACCAAACGACTCGGCATAGGAGGACTTCCAGTTTCAGTTCAAGTTTCCAACACCGAGCAAATATATGGTCCAATTGCCACTTCAGCAACTTTAACTATACATCAATTGTGACCGTGGGTCCTACTTAATTTTCAATGCAATTCAATATTAATTGGTGAGGTATTATATTAATTTGAGTGCATCTCTCAAGTTGTTTTTGTCGTTGTGTTATTCGAATTATGTAAAGTATTATGATTGGAATTGTATATATGTGTGTGCTGCATGAAAATTTGCAACTGCATGAAAACATTCATCAGATGCAAATTTGCAACTTTTGTAATTGATCCCACATCAATGCAACTCACCGTCCCACTTTCACTCCCTTGCCACATCAGCTTGCAATTCTCAAGAATTGCACCATTGGAGATGGTCTAAATAAGCAAGGTGTTGATGGTTTAGTGTATATGTTATTGATTGGTTCGTGTATTAGGGTTTGGCATTGCAAGAAGAATTCCTAATTTAGCAATCTTGCTAGTTTAGAAAAAATTTCCTAGGTGGCATTGCAATCTTGCTAAATAATGGTGCCACCTAGGATTCCACTAAATAAGCAATGGGTTGGATTGGTTCGGGTAAGACCATCTCCATCCCTAGCAATTTCTAAACGTGGTCCCTACAGCCACATCATCATATTTAGCAATTTCAGTTAAAAGAATTGCAAACCACCTACATCCCTAAGTTTTCTTTGTAATTTCTAAATAAGCAATTGCCTCTCCATCCCTTGCAATTGCCAATTGAGTTGCCACCTAGACTTTGCCAATTGCTAAAGGTTGGTTTAGCAATGGGATGGAGATGCTCTAAGGTGTTATTGTTGTAGAGTATATGGTATTGATTGGTTCGGGTTTAGGGTTTAGGGTTTAGGGTTACAATTACATGTACCAAATCTGTAGATTAATTTTGGTAAACGAAAAAGTTAGTTAATCTACAAAGCCAGTCTAAAAGCACATCCCCATCTCCCGCCGTCAATTCCTAAATTTTCGTTTAATCCGATGGTGAAAGAGCTTCAATCCTAACCGCGGCGTGTCACCCAATCAGATATCGCCGTTTTCGGAAAGTCGCATTTGCCCCTAACCAGTGCTGACGTTACCAAGGCCGAGGCAGCGGTAGGGAGTGTGATTTTCAGTAAATGGGAAGGGCTGGAAAGGCAAAGTAAATTTATGAGCTCATTTATAAATTCTTTAATCAGAGAGGGAGAGACCATGCTCCGAAACCCAAGAGGCACTCATCTCCTGCTGTTGTCCGTTCCTCCTCTCAATCCCTGAAAAGACCCCTTTCTCCCATCTTCTCAACCCCGAAAATCAACCCCATCCGCCTCTTCGTCCTCCTGTCCATGCTTTATTTTCGGGTGCAGTGGTAAAGATGAGACTGCGTATTATTTTAGATCTCAGTTCCTTTAATTATGTCATTGTTAGATCATGACTGTTAAACTAAATCCTTCGTTGTATTGTTTCTCCTTTTCTCTCCATGCAGGGTCTTTGTTAGAGGCAGGGAGGGGAGCAATGACAATAAGTCGCCGTTTGAATATCGCCCAAAGAATCATCATATGTTGTTACGATTCCATAATAGGTGTTGTGGAACCCTACGTCATATGATGGTTCTTCTGGGCGACATTGACGCGTACTTGTTGATCATGCTCCCAAAATATATACAAGAGGGGAAAGTTGCCATATGTATAGTATAAAAGTGGGAGGAGGGAAAGTACATTGTTTTGTTTTCAAGATTTGTACTTTTAGTGTTTGAGATCTTAATAATATATCGGTGAGGGATCTTTCACTCAATAAAAATACTGTAGTTAATTTCTTGATTACTGCCTCCATTTTCAGAAGTCCTCTGTCGGCGCATGCTCTTGTCATTTCACGCCCAAATTACATTTCATAATTTTAGTAGCCAAAATTAAGTAATTTATAAACAAGTAAAAAATCCGATCTAATAATTCAATAAAAAAAACGAGTGAGAAAAATAATTCAACTGAAATGTTGCACATGATTTATTTAGGGAGCAACCTCCATATCGAATTCAATCAAATCCATCAGAACTAAATAAAACGACACCGTAGCAGGCAGTAGTCTTCTTATAAACCAAAGAGACACATAAATAAAACGACACACAAGTAAAACGACACCGCAGACGGCAACAGTCTTCTTATAAATCAAACGACGCCGCTTCAAGCTGATACTGGCAGTCTTCACATAGTCCATTAGTCCTAATCCGAATAGGATAAGGACGTCCATCTTCACTCCAAGTTTTCAACAATCCTTAGTTTGCTACTTCTTGTAACAGGCCTCTTCTGCAAAATCGATAACGACGATTTTAGACGTACAAAATATTGGATGCAACTGCATTGTGTAGACACGAACAATTATATCTTATTCTTACCCTAGGTTGCTCATAATCGTCGTCATCGTCATTTTCATCATCGTCATTTTCATCATCGGATGGCCCAGACCCAGTACACGTTCTTGCATTATGATTGGTAGAACCGCACTTACTGCAATGCTTTTGCCTTCTCTTCTGTACTGTTTCCGACTGATCTTGAGTGGTGGGAGGATCAACATCGGTGTCATCGCCACCGCCACCTTCTTCCGAAACACCATCATTCGGGGCATCACCGTTTGAGGTTGGCTTCACATAGCCAACAGGATGTGGGCATCGGGTCCTATAGTGGCCAAATTCACCGCAATTGCTACACTGTCGTGGTTCTCCTTTCTTTCCTTTTAGATTTTTTAGCCCCCGAACCTTTAGCTTTGACTTGTAATGGATCCAACAAAATTTCATTCGCCTTCGGCCAATTAATGCCGGTATGTCCACGTTGCCAGTGTCCACCATGTCCAACTTTTCACATAATGATTGAATTCCCTCACGAGCAATCTTGAAGCACTCACTAGATTTGCCCCTTTTAACATTAGTTGTAAGCTGTGTTGTTGAATAGTACCATACCTGATTGACACAAGATTTTATACAAAGTGAGTAAAATTAATGTTCACCTAGCTTCGAACCAATACTAAAAAAAAAAAAAATTAAAAGTGATAGTCATGCCAAACCTCAATGCGAAAAGTTGCGATTCATCTAGTCTGCCCGGTTCCTCCAAGCTCTCTAGTGTCTTCGGCTTCTTTGACCATCTTCGACGTACTAGGCCTTCAGGAAGTTCCAGTATGCTCTCTTCTTTCAGTACAAAAATTATATGACGACATGGTATTCCCATATAATTGTAGTGATTACAACTACATTCCATTGCAAAGGGTTCAACTGCGTACGTGACTTGAAAAACCTTAGCCATGCCAGACACCTTGACCTTGTACACATGCTCAATTTCCGATCGCTCTGTCTCCAACCCTTATGCAACATGCCGACTTTTCAACCTCGTCTCTGAATAAGAAGAATGCGTTCTTTGTGAAAACCGCCGCTCCACTCTTCTGAAGTGAGACTAAGACATTGCTTGTGATGGTTCGTTCTCGATGAATGGATTCAAAATCAGCATGACGCTCATTCTCCCTCATATCCCTAGTCCAACGATCAAAGTGAATAAAGAACTCAAGGAGATTTTTATCCTTCTCGATATAATTGGCAAGTTGAGAGTTCAGTCCTTCACATCTTGATGTTGTACTCAAGCCTGCGAAGAACTTCGAACGCAAATATGCATACCCCCATTCATGTCTTTGGTCAAATAAATTGGAGACCCAATTGTTGTGCTGAAGGGAGCATTCCTCAACCACTGTTTTCCACTTTTCTTCGAATTCTGAAGGTTCCCAGCCAGCTGACACAAAATGCTTCCATCGGGGCAAAAAAGTAGGATGATTCTTCACATTTCTGGTTATAGTCTTGTCTATATGCCAGGAACATAGACGATGTGTTGCATCGGAAATACTTTCTGAATAGCATTACGCATTGCTCTATCCCCATCTGTAATAACAGTCTTGGGATCTACACCGCCTAGCCTTCTCTTCAAAGCTCCCAACACCCAAATATAATTGTCCTCTCTCTCGTTAGCCAAGAAAGCACATGCAAATACGCAAGTTTGCGAATGGTGGTTGACACCTAAAAAAGTTCAAACAAAGTTAGATTATGCAAACTTCTAGGGTTATTTTAGCATGCTCGGGATAATTCTATGTGTGAAGGAAAAGTACCTGAAAAAATCACGAGAGGCATCTGGTAAATGTTCCTTTTGTAAGTAGCATCGAATGACAGTAATTCTCCAAAGCATGCATAATCAGCAACAAAATACTATCGGCCCAGAAAATGTTAATAAGCCGGTCGTCGTCATCCTTCTTTAGTTCAATAACGAAATGCTCGTCCGCGCTGCATTTAGCTTGCAGGTAGGCTAGGCCTGTTGCGGCATCACCTTCACTGATTTGTTCTTTCCTCTCTTTGTCCACATAATTATATGCATCCTTCCTCGTGTACCCCAAATTGTCGTAGCCTCCTGCTTCTGATACGGCCAGATTCACAATTTGAGAAGTTTTCATACCTGCAGCTCTTCTAAAATTTATCGCTGCTTTCACTGCATCACTCATACGACGTTTCCCTTTCATGTAGTTTCTATATTCTCTGGGGATCATTTCATGTGTGTGTACATCATCAAACTGGTGCACATACCACTTCCCATCGACATTGTGTTGTTTAACACGCATCTTGGCTCTGCAGTTAAATCTGGTCTCCCCACTTGCTTCTCTCTTTCGTTCTGTGCTCTTCATGCGCCTCTTTCCCTCGCCAGAGCATACATAGTCACGCCATATCATAACTTTGTTCTTATCACGACCAATGTCTGATTTTCTGATGTCGAAGCCTTTGACTAACCCGTAGTCCATGTAGAAATCATAGGCTTCTTCTGTATCATCGAACTTCATTTTTTTAATATCTTCAGGCTGTAGCAATATGAGATCGGCGACATTATCTTCCTGGGTGGTGTGACTGGTTCCGGCACCAGCGTTTTCTTGGACTCCCTCCGACGTCAATACTAGGACTCCCTCCGACGTCAATGGTGAGTCTGCCTCCGACGTCATTGTCACGGCTGGAAATTTTGGGGAACCAAGGACGTAGATTACAAAACCCTACTGGGAATGATGGCCGAATTAATGATTCAATGGGCCACTTAATAATTATCCCCATTAATAACACGATTTGTGATATCTTATATTTTTGGTAGGAACGAGTTGAACTTTCTGTTCTTTATCTTAGTGATTTCTTTACCATTTTCACAAATAACGAAAATATTTAAAATGAAAAACCTTTCGTAGTAAAGCCAAACGCCAGCTGACTCTAGGTGTCTACTACGTGTATGGGGAAGGATCAAATATTAATATGAGCGAATATTTACTAATAGCACTCAATTCTTTATTCAATCGAAAAAAGTATCTTTTTAATTTTAGGTTTAATAACTACCCATGTTTATCCCAAGTTCATGTTCTGTAGACTAAACCCTAACTATTTTTCCGCGGGAAAAATATGGCGCCAAAATTTATCCTAACCTTGTATATATAATTAACCTTCATCGGTATAGCAGTGGTTCCATATCCTTCTTTGCCGCGATTTTGAGTACAGAGTAAAGCTTAGATTAGAGGCACAACATGGAAAATAGGAGACTTACTCGCTCTTCGTCCAAGCTTGTGGTATGTATAATAGCTCTTTTTACCATTGAAATTCATTCTAGTTAATTTATTAATCGCAGGTTCACTGTCATTGTAGGAGACAGCCGAATTTGTGACTCCAACAAAGAAACCAAGGATACCCAAAGGTGTAAGCACTCCACCCACTCCTGCTTCAGTCATCGTTTTTATTTCGGACGATGAATCTGACTCTGAGGTCACACCAAAGAAGCCAAATGGAAAAAGTATTTGTCTACCTTCTGTTGACAAGGTAATAAAGGTGTCATGTTTGCCATTGAAGTGTTCTTTGCCGTTATTTCGTCATAACGAATGCATTTCAACTCGTGTTTATTTGTGGCCCCTATTCCAGGTTGTTTTGAAGTTTAAGCTACCTACCGCTATGGAATACGATGATGAGCAAATCCAGCTTGCTCACTATATATTTTTAGCCCATCTGCCACCTGACGAAGTATTGGTCAAAACCTCTAACAACTCTTGTACGAGGAAGTCATTGTGGTCCTTAAGCCCTCGCTCATTCGTAGATGCTGAAGTAATCAACGGAACTCCAAAATTTTGTTTTGTTTGTCCACTATCAATGCTTTCTACGTAGAATTATTTTATAACAACTCGATAGTATCATGAAGTGTTTTTTGTCCATGTTATATTAGGTTATAACAGCGATGGCCTGCCACTTGACTCTAGAAGAGTTGTGGACAAATTCCAAGGACGGAAAAGGAGTGTGCTATCTGCCTGCTGAACTACAGGTTGTGGTCCGATTATACTTAATGACAATTTCCTCTCACCAAAAAAATTACAACACATGTTTTTTTAACGTGAATCATATTGTGTTGAAAAAATTTCAATTGTGCAACTACCACATGGGCAGGAACTAGTGATTTCATGTGGAATAACACCCAAGATGGCATTAGACCTATACCAATCAAAATTCCTTAGTCGAACCAATATGGTGAACAAGGTAAACTGTTCGTCTTAATAAGTATTACATGGTTTGCAGTTTATTTTTTTAATACGTGTTGACAATTTCCGCATATGTAGGTGTGTGTTCCGATGAGAGATAATGCCCATTGGTACTTGGCTGTCATTAAGTTGGACAAGGAAGAAGTCCATATCTTGGATCCACAACCAAATGAAGACCGCAATTCCTTTCGACTACAATCTGTTCAAACAATGGTAAATTTGTGACATTGTGCCGTTATAACGCAAAAAAATGTAAATAACTCTTTCTAAGTACAAAAGTTTCTTAATTTGTACAGATGAGCTTTATGCAAGCCTTGTGGAAGATTCTCTATCGTGAACAAGGATTGTCGCCACCAAGGATTGCGGAGTTTGCGTACCCAACTCCTTCAAAGGATCAAGAACAACTTAATCGGTAAGTATGCCCATTTTTTTGTGATATTAAACGACGACTTATCAACTTGGTTCTTATCACGCAATGCTTTTATTTTATGTAGGTCTGACAGTGGAGTCTGGGTATGCATGTGGATGTTTGGCGCAAGCTGGGACTCCTCTTATATTTGGGTAAAGACAATTCTAATTCGCATATTAGAAAACCACAATTGATTGTTATTTTTGAATCATGCGGTAAGCACCATGTTTGTTGATGTTGATAGCCATGCACTCAAGTGAGGAGGATGCAGATCGCTTTGTACCTTGTTTGAGAGCCCATGAACTACATAAGGCATATGGTGCTCACGGAAGCAAGAAGAGTTGCACCTCAAGTTGAAGCTGCAGTGGAAGAGTACAAGAAAACCCATGAAAAGAGGAAAAAGGAAAGAGAAGAGCACAAGGAAACCCAGTCAACGAGCCCAAGAACAACCTGATTTTGCGTTTTAGTTTTCAAGATGATGGACAAAAGTTATGTTTTTTTTTCTCAGGATGATGGACAACCGTTTGTTATTTGGTTCAGTGAATGCTTATTATTTTTGGTTTTTATATTTGGTTTTTGGTTTGGTGAATGCTTTTTATATTTGGTTTTTGGTTTGGTTTGGTGAATGGTTTTAATATTTGGTTTTTGGTTTGGTTTTTGGTTTGATGAATGCTTTGTATATTTGGTTTTTGGTATTGTGAATGCTTGCTATATTTGGTTTGGTTTGGTTTGTTTTTTCGTGGAAATGGCAAAGGGACTTCACCAAAATTCCAGCTTCCAACTTGTGAGTGAGGTTGCTTCTGTTCAAGGCTTCAAGCCATTGTATCTTGTAGAGAGGTTTAATTGGGATCATGTATAGTTAAACTGATTGGCTCCCAATCGTATAATTAAATTTTCATTCATGTATAGGTAACCCAAAAGGTAAAACTGATTGGCTCCCAATCGTATAATTAAATTTGCATTCATGTATAGGTAACCCAAAAGGTAAAACTGATTGGCTCCCAATCAGTATAAATAATGACCAAACCCAGTACAAGGCAGATAGAAAATTCTTATGTAATTAATTTAATGTTCCTAGGATATGGAAAGGCTTCCATGTAAAGGATTGAAATTAGTGATTTACATTGATGAGGAGAGTGGCTTAAGTACCAACTCTTGAACAGATTGAAGCTACAAAGTAGGAGCCACTAACCCACTAACTAAAACTAATGACGTTACTAACTAATAATAATAAAATTAATTATTTACAGAAATTGAATTTATGCACAGCCCTTATCATTCCATTCCTTGAATTTCCACCAACGATGTTTTCACTCCCCTTTTAGTCAGAGAATTCATTGTAGTAATAAATACAATAAAAAGACATACATAATTAATGGATTCTTTATTGTGTATAATTAAAAGGATATTTTACTATAAATGAAGCATGAGTCTTGTTGAAAAAGGGGGAAAAATCACCATAGATAAAAAATCATTATAATCAACCTAATTGGAACTGCTTAGAACAAAAGCGGATTAAAATCTCCCCCAATTTCATAGGTAGTCCCTACTTCCACTTCTATAATTTTGAGAAAACATTGCAATTTCATCAATAGTCCCCACTCGTGGGCCAATTTCAATTGCAACCAAATTTGCACCCTTGCAATAGCTTCTCACATCATAGCAGCTGTAGGATGCAATTGCACCTCCTTGCTTAGGGATGACCATTACTGCATCTCGTCACCTGTCTTAGGGAAATTAGCCATGACAAATTCACAAAATACTGCATGCATAGTAAAATATTTGTCTGGATAATTAAAAAAATGGGAGACTTTCCTAGTCAGATAATGTACTGGCTCCCCTCAGTACCTGACAGTTTTGAGTGCTGGAGAAAAAGACTGGAAAAAAAAAAACAACGAAGCCTTACAGTAAACTTCTTAACAAAACACATCCAATGCTGGCCCCTTCACTGCTTCACCCCGCCCTGCACTGCTCCACCCCACCCTGCATCAATCGACTCTCATGTAAGCCGAGGACGTTTGCTTGAGGATGCCTCAGGGGTCTCTTCATGCTCCGTATGCCGAAGGTCATAAAAAGTATTGGTCACTTCGACGATACGGTAGACTGGCAAATAGGCGGAATTGTCCTCCCTAGCATAAACCCCCATATCCATCCCAACCCTTCCAAGAAAGGTGGTCAAGAAGGTGGCATATGGAAAGGCAGTGTACCAGTTTTCCCCTCTAGGAGCAGCTTCAACCATGTTCACGCACATGAGAGATGCGAGGTTAAGAGGAACACCTCTTTGAGCTTGCACAAGGATAAACAGGTCAAGTTTACGAATTATCGAATGACCACTGTACCTTGGCATGAAGCAGTTGACTATCATCCAATGGAGGAATCGAATAGGATCTGGGAGGAAAGAAGCCTGGATGCGCCCATTCGTCAGTTTCCCCAGTTCAACTTCAAACTCAAAATCGTACAGCCGCCGAAGATCGCTTCTGCTATCAATGTGGTGTCATGCGGCGGGGAGATCGAGGATCTCAGCAAACTGATGAGGCTAGAAGCAGGCTCTATAACCCAGGAAGACCGACACGAGATGAGAATCGGAGGGACCAGACAGCTCTAAATTGTGGTAGAACTTCCTCACCACATGCGGGCAGTAACTGGTGCTTCCTCGACTCCGGAGATCGAAGAACTTTTCCCAACCAAGATTTTTAATTAACTGCTTCACTTCTTGAGGGAAAGGGGACAGGTGGATGAACTCGTACTCGGCCACAATAGATGTCTTGCTCGTGAATGAAAGATAGTCCGCGAGACTTGTGGTGGATTGGCAGTCGTCGTTTGATAAAGTTAGAATGCCCATGTTTTCCATGGAGTCAGAGGAAGAAGGAACAAGAGAAGGTGAAGATGGAGGAAAGAGAGATTGTAGGGAAAGAGAGATTGTAGGTGTAAGAAAAAGTGATCGTGGGGGTTGAGTGTGGAGACGTGTGATGGAGACGGTTGAGTCTGGAATGTCAAGAATTAGAAGATTTGGGAAGATATGTAGTAATGATGATGTTAACTCGTGTAGGTTAAACTAGGGTAACTAAAGCTAGTTAAACTAGGGTTGGCGCTGATACCGCAGGAGAAAACTAATGGGCTCGCACGTTCCAGGCCCACTTTTGAATATTGCATGGGTCATGTACAAGCCCACGTTTGAATGTTATTTAAAAGCCTGCAAAAATCAATGATCAGACCCAGTCCAACTAGAATTAGTCCTAAACGCACCGTTAATACATAAACACAAACTAAGGAGACCTCTCCATCCGATTTGAATCAAATTATGTGTTCTTCATCTTCTTCCTCAATCCTCTGGGCGAGACGAACACTACATATCAGGAAACCTAAATTTCACCGAGAGATATAAGGCTCGAGAAAATCACAATAACGCTAAGACAAGATGACAAAGCACTAGGGACATGAACCCTATGGTTAGCAAACCTCTTTCAAGGGTTCTTTTGCAAATGAAAAGTTCGATGAACACAATAATAGACATGGTCGCCGTAATCGTGTTAGAAAGAGATAGGCGAGGGGAAATACAATGGCGAAGAAGAAACAAGACAAAATTTTTTTGGGAAATTCAATCTACGTCGAATGTGGATGGGGAGCTTCTCTTGGAACTGTGAAGGGGCGTCCCTCCAAGACGAGAGAGGGATCGTGTAATTGGTTAGGGAGACTGGAAATTGGTTTGGGCGGCAGTGGGTCTACCCAATTGGGTTTGGGTCTTAATCCATTTAATTTAATCGGGGCAGTTAGTTGGACTAGGATGAAAACAAACTTAACGCGGAGGAGGCTTTTAGTAATTTGTTTAGTTATTTAGTGGCGCAGTTAGGTTTAACAAACGTGAGCCGTGGAGATTGATAACGAACGGTTAAGATCGGCCAAGGTACCCGTACCCGGCTTTTGCCCTGGGCACCGTAGAAGTCACCATATATATATATACTATATAAGTATATATATGAATTATGTTATGTCTTTTTCCATTTAGTTTAACAAGTAGCTAACTAGTGATAAGTTGTTTATGCTACTATAATTATAAATGTGTATCCTCGAAAAAAATCAAATGCCACCGCTGGTGCCGAATTCGTTTTCGGCGATGTTGATTCGATGTTTCGCGATGGAAACTCTTGCGGTGCCGTTTGATCGGATGCACCGCGGATTGATGAAATCGAGACGACCGTGAAATCAACGTGACCGTCAAATATCCACCGCTGGGCGATGTTGATTTGATCGATGCACCTCTGACTTCTAACCAACGCGACCGTTACTACGGTTCGCACCTCTCCAAACTACGTTCGAACGAGGGTGTTTGAGTTTTTGAGGAATCTACGCTACCGCTACTCCTATGGAGATTCCTGTGGAGAGCTCCGCGAATACGACTAAGACTACAACTATGAAGATCCTTCCTGGAAGGAGAGCTCCGCGAAGGAGTTACAGAGAAAAGGTAAAGTTTGAACAGAGTTGATCTGTGTTGATTTTTGGTTTCCCTTCTCTCTCCTTGCTCCACTGCTTTTATTCAAAAAACATCTTCGTAGTCTTCACGCTCGGTGAAACCGCTTCCTCAACTGCTCCGTTATGAACTCCCACGTGTCTCAACCATCTTGATCTCCTCCTCGCTCTGGTTGGCGTGAATCTCACGCGATGTGGTTTTATTCCCCAAACAGCTCTGTCTACTTTTTTTCTCCGCGACATTGTTTTATATTAAACACTGTCGTTTTATACTCCGCGGTGTTGTTTTCTCTCGCGGCGGCGTTTTTAGTCAAACAACACCGTCTAAAATAATCATTAAACCAATTAATTAATTAATTAAACCGGCTCATTATTGCCACACGTTCAAATTCTCATCCCTTGGCACCGTCTAATCTTTCCGCGGCCTCGCCTTTCACTGATCGATGCCGACCTTGAACTGCTCCGTCCTGGTCCCATCAAACAATGTCGTTTTTCATTCCGCGACATTGTTCTCTACCAAGCGGTACCGTTTTTCTCGTCTTGTAGTGCCGTTGGACTTGCCGGGCCGCCCTCGCCAAAATCCAACCCGCTGTGGTATAGTTTTTAACTAAACGACATCGCTTACCAAGACCTCTCGCGATATCGTTTTCTAATCCGCGGTGTCGTTGGGTTTACTCGCGGTATCGTTTTTAACTAAACAACACCGCTTGGTTCTACCCGCGACATTGCTTGTCACTAAACGGTGTTGTTTTTTATCCTTCTCCGACAAGGAATAAAAAGCACTCCTTTTCCAACCCCAACACCAACAATCAAAACCGATAACGACATTGTTTTCTACTAAAATAATGTCGTTTCAAGTAACGCGGCATCTTTGGGCCTACTCGCGGTACCGTTTTTAGATTCGCGGTACCGTTTTAATTCTCCGCGATGCCGCTTGTCTCCATACGGTATCGCTTCTCCCCTTCCGACAAGGAATACAAATAATAATTAATTAAAAACTCCTTTTCCAACACAACTACTAAACGCGCGGTCACAACTTATTTTCCGGTAAACAATGTCGTTTCCAGTGCCGCGGTACCGCTGAGCTTCCTTGCGGTACCGTTTTTTGTTTCGTGATGCCGCTTGTCTCTCAACGATGTCGTTTTTTATCATGCGACATCGAATTAAATGCCGAGACTTATTATTACAGCATTTAATTCAATCTAAAATAATTTTAGGTGTCAACACCGCCGAATTTGTTTATCACCGGTGTCGCTAATCTCGCGACGCCGGCGATATTGAAGGCAAAATTATTTTTAGGTGTAAACAAAATGATATAGGCAAGATATATATTCTTAGCTTTTAGATTGATTTACGGCAGGCGATGGTGATTCCCATAATATATTCTCGATGTTATTATTTACTTTGCTTCAGCAGTAGCAAGTAAAATGAACGAGAGAAATTTCAGGAAGTTACAATTCCAGAAGAATAAAATTATGATGAAAAGTCTACAATGAAACAACCCATGGATAAACGGGATATATTGACTTAGCAAATATCTTGATGTAACTCCATTCCCAGAAGTGAATGTGAAGAAAAACGAGGTCAACTGTTGAGTGATAAAATGGTTCTATAATACCAACCATAATAACATTCACCAGAAGTGAAATGTTTATTTGGTCAGTGATTGAAAATGCAAGAACGTTATCGTACCAGTTGTACGTCAAATAGATTCATCAGTTGAATCAACGATTTATTAAAAGGGACAAAGATATTGGCCATATAACGTACCAGTTGTACATTGAATTGTTTCATGGATTTAATCAATAATTATTTGAATAAAGTGATCATATCCTGAAGATTTTTATGGCAAAGCATTTAAGAGCTTATCCAAGGTGGGACACACCGGATTTGATTATACTCCCATTTGATATAATGATTCATGGGGTATTACTCATAAGATGATCCAATGAAGTTAATGATCAGTTTATGACTTGACTCCAAAATGATGTTGAATATAGTATAAAGTATATACCACAAACTTTCCGGAAGTAAAAGTTTGTATTTATTGATAAAAGGAAGTATTTAAACTTCATTTTATTCATAACATTCATACATCATACATGATTTGAGATCTAAGTCTCATTTTTCATACTACCATATATGGATCAAAGACTAGAAATTATCTAGTCATGCTTATGATCCTCGCGTTTGTGTATCAAAACGTAGCGTTCATGATTGCGATAGTGTATCTCTAGCAAGATAAGTATTGCAATGAGAAACAAAATCATAAAGATCCAAGACACCCAAAGCAAGATTAGAGCGGAAGAGATTTCTTCAGTCATTGCTTCACCCGAACTCGATAAGATCCCTGAAGCGACTTATAACGAGAAGAGTTCCCAAGAAGGGAAGAATAATGATGGAATTGAGAGATGATGTATGATTTTTCGGTTTGAGTTGAATGAAATGAAAAGGAGGAAAGTTGTTGTTTTATAGCCAAAATTGGGGATAAGATAAGGATGTTGATGTGGTAGATTTTGGATAATATTGAGAAGATTTCGGTTTGAAATTTTGGAAAGAAACAAAAGAGGTAGGGTAATATGTCGGTCGACATTACCCAAAAAATGCCAGAAGCATATCAAAATTATCAGGGGACAATAATGAGACATTGTGTTATATGTTGTATCCAACAGTTTCCCATTGGCAGGGTAATATGTCGTAAGCATAACCCACATTAAATGCCAGAAGCATATCTACCACATATATGGTTTATTAAAAGAATCTTTAGGGTTCGAAAACTGGCGTCAATGGGGCTCGAACCTACAACATTCTAGTTGAGGTCAAAGAGCCGTACCACTTCGACCGCGTCCCGTTTTTGGTATCCTTATTCTTAACGTATTGCATAATACATGTTATTATGTTGAATTACTACTCTTAGTTAGTCCTTCTTCCCAAAGCAAAAGGTAATGAAACAAGCCATAAACCTGAAGTTTATGTTTGTTATAAATTGATTGCTTAGCATGACCAGATGGGCCATCCCAGATAAGTTATGATGCAAATTAAAGATTCATGAAAATCTTTGATGAGAATATTATGAAAGATTCCACAATGAATGATTTTTTGTGTGCTGTATATTCTCAAGAAAAGTTGATTATGAGATCACCTATGAATCTGAGAAGTAATTAGTATATACAATGTGAAACTATTGGATCAACGCACCATATTGATCATTTAGTTATTTTATGATTTTAATCGATGCATTGTCTAAATGATCACTCCACTTGCAACTTGAAGTTTGCAAGATTGGTTGCACAATTGATTCACTTACGGGCATATATGAACGAATGTTCAATATGAAGAGAATACTTCTCGATGATTATTGGTGGATTTAAATCTCATATTATTGGTTTCAAATGTCATGTAGCACATGCTTGTGCATAAGCATGTGAAACAACTTATTAAAGACATGCCAGTTGCATGCAGCAATATCGATTTTGCATCATGCCAAGAAGTTGTCAATACTAAACCCCTGTACAAATTGGTTTTGGTCAGGAACCTTAGGCCCTGTTTAGTATTGTTGCTTGTTTTTGTTTTCTGTTGTGTTTTTAAGAATTGGAGAAACCAAGGAGAAAAAACATGTTTAGTTTGGTTTTTATTTTTTGTTGTGAATCAGATTTACACAACCAGACCCAAATCAGAGAAACAACAATTTATTGCTTTGGATCTGATTCTTAGCCTTGTTACACACTGGTTTCCTAGTGGTTGAGCGTCTGTTTTCATTAAAGCAACCCCTCGTTCGAGTCCCACCTTAGGCAAAAAAATTCTTTTTTTTTACTCCCAAACCCTAGTCGGCCAAACAATCTCCTCTTTTATTTGCCCAAATCGCCGCCCAACAGCTCCCTCCCTCTCTCAACCTTCCTCTCCAGCCGACCACTCCTTTCCCGTCGCCCTACCGCCGACTTCTCTCTCCCACTCCGCTCATCCTTCTCCCCGACACAGGCCGGCGCCCCCTTCTCCCCCGACAATCGACTCTCCTCTCCCCCGATAGAACCAACGCTTCCCTTTCAGAGAGAAGCAATCGAGTCAATTGAGGATCTACAACTTGGGGATTACTTCCCCTGTTCCAATGACCAAGATGGTTAGCATATTGGAGAAGCTTATGAAAGTGAAGGCGAAGAAGAAAGCTCAGTCGCCGCTACCAAAGCTCTACTTTTCTCGACTACTTGTTATTCAAAAGAATTGCATTTATTAATTATTAAAATTTAAATGACAGATAAGAAAGAAATAAAACAAAGCTAGTTTTTAGTTCTAATAATAGTAACTAAACGCGTTTTTATTTTTTGTTGTCAGATTTCATGATTTCTCAGATTTATCAACTAAACAGGTTTATGTTTTTTTTCCTGTTGTGTTGTACATCTGTTTACATAACACCAGTGCACCCACAACAACAACAAAATGATACTAAACGGGACCTTAAAATTCTCATCAAAGACTTTATGATGGATTATATGTTGTAAATTGTTCCACCACAATTTACAAAGATGGGTTCTTCAAAGGATATTGGAAACTAATGTTGAGCAAGAAGTCTCCATTATTTTGCAGATTAGTAAATCAATTGTATGATATTTGTTGAAATCGTTATTTAGATCTTTCCAATATCAGGGGGAGAAAAATAAGCAGCTGATTCTAAAATTGGTTGAAATGAATTATGATCCTCTCATTTGTAATGTGAACTTGAAGTTCAATGATAATTCATTTGCCAAGTTTAGTATGCCTACTGCCAGACATAATTAATGATCACAAAGGAGTGACTAAGTCACAAAAGCTGCTAATGCTCCTAAGAACTATATCCCTGAAGGATATGTTGCACACACATATGTAATGTGTTGAACTATCGATTCCAAAGAAATACAAGTCCTCGAAAAATAAATGGAGCTCAAAATAAAGATTGTTTTTATGATGAGGATATTGCAAGCTTATTTGAATCTCCAAGTATTATAACATTGGTCTGGAAGAACCACATGTACCTATTTCGGGATTATGAAAGAAATCTCAATAAATTATATCTTGGATGAGATTCAATGGAATCGAAAGGAAGTCAACGTTGACGATAGAGTTATTATATGTTGTAGCGCGCAATATGATATGAAAGAGGATCGTGAAGTTAGATCCATTGGTCACCTTAAAAAGTTTATAGACCAAGTTGTAATGACGCATTTGTGGCATTTATGAACTAGCCTAAACAGTAAAAGGTCATAAGAGCTATACAGAAGCAATGCCAGTAAAATTCATGTGATGTTTTACGAAGACATGACAAAGGGGGAGAAATTAAGAGATATCATGCTCGACTTGTCATAAAGTCTTTGCAAAATAGTAGGCATTGACTGTAAGTAGACTTTCATATGGTGGATATGACTTTTGGCAGTTTATAAAGTCACACGTCTAATGAATTTTGTTACAATGCACTTATTAAGCATGTGGTTGATAAATGATATCGATATGAAACTCTCTGAAGGAGTTAGTTTGCTCGAAGCAAACATATTAAGGTTATGGGGAACATTATCCAACTCATTAAACCTTCGAAATCAAATAGAAAGAGCATCGACAAAATGACAGTATCGATGAATTTCCTACAAGAAGGAAATAATACATTCGAGACCGGAGAATGTATTTACCTAGAATGCCTTCCAATGATTGTTTCGTGTGTTCTATCAATTGGTTAAAGGTACCAAACGTCTTATAACAATGTGTTGACAAATTCTTTGCCACCTTTGGGGTGTCGACACATTTATGAACAATGATCTCAAGTTGAGATTGAAGGTATAAATAGGTTTGAAACTCTAGAAGAGTATTCAAACATAGGAAGTTATTGAATGACTTGAAACTCTAGAAGAGTATTCAAAAGTAATCAATAACTTGAAAGAAATAGACTATCCCCTGGATTGCAAATCAAACATTTGCAAGGGAAAGTCATGTGCATCAAGAAATATATAAAAGGTGCACAAATGATAAGAATGAGTAAGATATATTGATAATTAAGATCACTATGAGAATAATGATCTATTTGATAAAGTTATCCATTATTTAACATATTTATCAAAGATTGATCTAGACGATCATATATGAAAGTGATATTACATGTATCTTCTGAAAAGATATATATGAGGATATTTTTAGCGAAGTTTGTTTTTCAATAACGACCTTCATGAAAAATTGTGGAACCAACAAAGTTTGTTAAATGACTATCCAGCAGATTTGTCTATAACAATACTACTTTCCACAATGTCATGTGAAAATATATTGGAGCTCGAAGACTTCAAACTGTTGATAGATCTCTCCATGAGGGGGAGATGTTGATAGATCTCTTCATAAGGGGGAGACTTTACGCACTGCACTCTTTTTCCCTTAACTAAGGTTTTTCCCACTGGGTTTTCCTGGTAAGGTTTTTAATGAGGCATTATACAACGCGTAACAGAAGAACTATGTACTCTTTTTCCTTCACTAGGTTTTTATCCCACATGGTTTTTCCTAGCAAGGTTTTAACGAGGCATGTTCTTAATCAATAGACATCCAAGGGGGGTATTATGAATATATATGTGGATGTCAATTGCCCACATACCCCAACTACCACCTTCTTCCCATCCTAATTAAATTCCCAACCCACTATAGATCACCATTATGATTAAGTATTATAATATTAAGTGGATGTTCATCATACACATCCTCCATCTACTTAATTGGGACTCTACACTCAATGGCTATAAAAGGAAAGCTATGGAAGAAGGAAAGATACACCACAACAAGCTTCTCTTCTCCCTCACTTCTCCATGTATCTCTGTGTCTACAATCCTCCGTAATAGGGATACGAGAGTATGGAAAAAAAGTGGTGTTAATCTTTCTCCTCTACTTCGTGTTAATGGTGTTGTTTATCCATCTCCGGAATAATTATTTATAACATTTTTGAAAATTTTTAGCTATTATTTTGTTTAAAATGAAAATTTTGAGTAATAAATTGTGTTTATCCTAAATATAATATCATCAATAGCAACTTCCAAACTATATATCTTAATCCTCCTAAATTTGGAAAAAATCCCAAAATACACATGTTTTTTAAAAAAAAATTCTCAAAATACACACGTTATAAAATTTTTTGCCAAAATACACATGTTTGGGCATCACCGCTGTTGTCAGCCGCAGTGAATGCATTCACCGCGGCAGACCAAAGCGGTGAATGCCTAACGTAACATTGAAACTTCAAACAAACGTAACTTTGCGCTCGGTTATCCGATTGTAGCGAATTTTTTTTATTCTACATAACTTTTCAAGATCTTTCAATCTGTAACAAGAATTCATAAAAAAAAATCATTTGCTACCCCGAACGAGCAATTTTCAATTTTGACAAACTTTGGAAGATCATAACTTTGTGCTCCACAATCCGAATGTCATGAAACTTTTTTTTTTATTTTGCATAACTTTTGAAGTACTACAACTTTTATTATAACCATAATTTTGGAAAGTATGTGTATTTGTGAAAAGTAAAGGCAAAGTTATTCCCAAAATCCCGTATACCCAAAAATAATTCTTTTTAAAAAAATTAGTAAAAGTTGTAGTTCTTAAAAAGTTATGCACAATAAAAAAAAACTTTACCACGTTCGGTTTGAGGAGCTAAAAGTTATGTCCTTCCAAAGTTTGGCAAAATCGAAAAATTGCTCGTTCGGGGTAACAAACGACATTTTTTTAGATGAAGTCTTGTTGCAGATTGAAAGATCTTGAAAAATTATATGGAATCAAAAAAAATTTCGCTACAATCAGATAACCGAGCGCAAAGTTATGTTTGTTTGAAGTTTCAGTGTTAAGTCAGGCATTCACCGCGGCCGTCAACCGCGGCGATGCATTCACCGCTTTGGTCTGCCGCGGTGAATGCATTCACTGCGGTTGACAATAGCGATGATGCACAAACATGTGTATTTTGAAAAAAAAAATGATAACGTGTGTATTTTGAGAATTTTTTTTTTAAATTCATCCCTAAATTTACACTGCCAAACACCGTGTAAGAGCAACAAAATTCCATTTTGTAATTTGCAAAGCCATCAGAATTGAGAAGTCTTAGTCCTTCCATACTTGTCCGGTCAGTCCAAAGAAAGTCTCGAAGTCTCCGCTGATCGCGATTTCGAAGAAGCTCCCCACCTCCAAACTCTCACCGCCGATGACATAAAGTTTCCAGCTTTCATACGGCAAACTATTCCTCAATTCCTCCATAACTCTTCCTTTTTCAAGTCTGGTCAAGTCGCTGGGGATTCAAGTTTCAAACCTCCGATCTCTTCGCGGTCTTCGTTGTTTCTGGGTTTATGCCGCCCCTTGGTCTTCTGCATTTGGGTCGGCTGGCTGCAGAAGAAACCTGGAAGCTTTCAGTAGGTTTGTCTGGGGCAAGCTCTTGATTTTACCTTATTTATGAGTAGTAGCTGCCAATTTTGAATGCAACGTGTTTATGAATTGTATGTGTGAATGGCCGTCCAAGGCAAGAAACCCCGGCTCAAAGCTGGGGCTTTTCGCCGATTTGCATCTCTCGTTATTGTCACGGTGATAGGGGTTCTGCTACTGATTGTCCTGCTCGGAACAAATTCAGTCTCGAGTTTTGTCTCAAGAAATCTGAATGAGTCCTATTATACCAATCTGGAGCCACTTCACAACATTTCTGCCATTATGGCAAGGCTCAATCTCCCCAAGCAGAGCGAACTATCCTTGCAATTAGAAAAGCTTAACCAGTTACCTCCCAGGAATCTAGATCTGTATCCCAAGCTAGCTGATGATCATATAACCATTGTGTTGTATGTTCACAACAGACCGCAGTATCTGAAAGTTGTGGTTGATAGCTTGTCAAAGGTTGTAGGGATAAGCGAGACATTGCTCGTTGTTAGCCATGATGGCTACTTCAAACAGATGAACAAGATTGTAGAAAGCATCAAGTTTTGCCAGGTGAAGCAGATATTTGCTCCTTACTCGCCTCATGTGTTTTACTCAAAGGGGTTCCCTGGTGTTTCTCCAGCTGACTGCAAGGAGAAAGATAATGCTTCCGAGAAGGGCTGTATAGGGAACCCAGATCAGTATGGGAATCACCGGTCCCCCAAGATAGTGTCACTGAAGCATCACTGGTGGTGGATGATGAACATGGTATGGGATGGTATGAAGGAGACAAAGGGACACTCTGGTCATATCCTCTTCATCGAGGAGGATCACTTCATTTTCCCCAATGCATACCTTAACTTGAAGGTGCTTGCTGATTTGAAGCCGGTGAAATGCCCTGATTGCTACGCTGCAAATTTAGCACCCTCGGATGTCAACTCCAGAGGAGAGAATTGGAACAGTTTGATCGCCGAGAGAATGGGGAACGTGGGTTACTCGTTCAATCGAACCGTTTGGGAGAAGATTCATCGGAAAGCCAAAGAGTTTTGTTTCTTTGATGATTATAATTGGGATATAACGATGTGGGCGACAGTTTACCCTTCATTTGGAGGACCTGTGTATTCCTTACGTGGGCCCAGGACAAGTGCTGTCCATTTCGGCAAGTGTGGTCTGCATCAGGGCCATGGGGAGAAGGAGAAGAAGAGTGGTTGCATTGATAATGGTGCAATGAATATTGTGGCGGAAGAGACTGATAAGGCAGTGAATGTAAACAAGGAGTGGGAAGTGAGGGTGTACGAGAATCAACCCGGGTATCAAGCTGGGTTCAAAGGTTGGGGTGGGTGGGGGGATGAAAGAGATCGCGAATTGTGCATGAAGTTCGCCGAAATGTATCACTGATTTGCAAGGCTGCTGCGAATTTTTGTTGTTTGTAATAGCTGCTCTCATGCATGTGCTGTTGTATAATCGGTGAGGTCTAGGTCGATATATGTTTGAATCCTTTTTGCAGAACATAGATGCCATGTAGTTTGTTTCATCTTTGTTCAATTTTCCTTGAGTTTTGTTCATTTACCATATTGCTTTAACTTGAATGCGATAACATATTTCCTTCCCACTTTCTTAATCATTTGATGTCTGAACTTTGAACTACTATACTGCTATTCTTGAGCAATTACCTCAAGTATAGCAATACCTGCCTTGACCCTTTTTGAAGCCATAATCCAAGGTGCGCTTGGAGAAGCTTCTATTTTCCTTTCTGCTTGAAAATAGAGTAAGCTACTGTTTGCTGTTTGGTAGTCAAGAGGCAGCTTAACTGTCTCCTATTTAATGTAGTCTCTCAAAATTTGCAGCCATCTGTCTGATAGTCAGCCGAAACATAGCATGCGTTTAAGCATATTCACTGTTTTTAAGGTCCAGGATTGATTACTTGAGATGCTGGACAATTGATATGTCTCATAAGTTCACTTTAGTGAAGAAGAACCTTGGTTCTCTCATGGGATTCTCCGATTCCAGCTTTATCTTGATAATAGAGAGATTGTCTAGGATTGATTACTTGAGATGCTGGACAATTGATATGTCTCATAAGTTCACTTTAGTGAAGAAGAACCTTGGTTCTCCTCATGGGATTCTCCGATTCCAGCTTTATCTTGATAATAGAGATTGTCTGCATGTTGTTCCTGAAAGGACAAAAGCTTCAACTTCTGGTATACATTTGTGGCGTGCAGCTAATGTTGGATTTTGAAGGTGCAAAAATCAACTCACGGGGTTGAAGTTTGCACAGGCCCATCATACCTTGTGCTTTTAATAAACTGTTAATATTGGGGGTCGTGGAGATTCGAACACATGACCTTTCGGTTCTAGGCTTTGATACCATGTCAAGAACCAGTTGATCCCAATAACTCGAATTATTTGGAAAGGTTCAATCGTGTATCATATACCACACTCTAACCGTAATATGGTGTCTGACCTATGTTTTCTCTCCATTAGAACCTCTGTCTATTTCCACCAATCAAGAAACTTGCAACGGTGAGTCATTCTCATCCTCTCATTCCAGCTTCTTAGAGACCATAACCTTGCCCTGGCCGTCTGCATCTGGTTGAGCATTTTCTTACATATAAAAACTGCTGAAGAAACCCTGACTTCCTCAAACTACATACCATCATAAGAGAGAGAAGCATCATAATCGAAAGGTGACGAGAAGAACGAAGTCCTTTCTTGCATTCTTCTAATCAGCTTCCTGGTTTTCTTTCCCTATCTCGAGGCACAGCAATACTAGTCGAGTGGGTTCATAACTGGAACAACGTCACCGGGGCAATGCGACCAAGGTGAGGAATCCGACTGCTGGAATGATGGCGAGCACTACAGAACCTTCAAATGTTCGCCTCCAGTCACCAGCCAAACCGTGGCAACTCTAACACGGAACAGCTGCGAGGAAGGGGGAAAGCAGCGAGCCATCGGAGTGCGACAAACAGTACCATTCCAACAATGAGCCTATAGTGGCGCTCTGGACTGGATGGCTCAACAACAAGAGCAGGTGCTTGAATTCATTAACATTGGTGCCATGGGAATTGGGATGTGATTCTGATCATGGCTATCAGCCACCTTGCCCTAACGATATCGTGAAAGCAGTGTGGGAGGCGCTGGGAGTGCCTGAAGATGACGGGGAATTTGACAATATCCTGGTCTGATGCTTGAATAAAATGCTTCATATGATCTCATGTGTATTTGTACGTTGGTGTCTACCTTTTGAGAATAGATATGATATATGGGTCTGTATAAGATCTAACATAACCTTCTTCCAATAACTCGAGCTATTGAGACCAACTGGTTTATGACATGGTATCAGAGCTGATTTGTCCTTGAGGTCACGTGTTCAAGTCCTCACGACCCACAATATTAACCGTTGTTTTCCAAGCACATGGTATGACGGGCCTGTGCAAACTTCGAGCTCATAAGACAACTTTGGTTTGAGCAAAGTTCAAACGGGGTGTGTGATGTTTAATTAAACTACTTGAGGGACATTTTTAGAGCTCTCCCACACTCTTTTCATCAAGGATGATTCTTCTTGGGGAGCTTCTTCACTACATTTACGAAGGATATGTGACAGAGAATGTTCTTTTTTTTATCTGTATCAACTTTATTAATCATTAAGAGTGGTTACTTCATCTGAATAAATACCGGCCGTCTATAAAGTCAAACGGCTAAATTACACGTTTGGTCATTCAAATTATACGAATCTTTCATGTTTGTCATCCGAATTACTTTTCTTTCTTATTCGTCACCAACTTTACGAATCGTTTCATCGTAGCCACCGGCCGTCCAATTCTGCTAAAATCATCCTACATGGCAGTCAACTAAACCCTTTGACAATTAGTTTGATGATGTGACATTTAAAAAATAAATTTTTTTTTATTAATTTTCAAATTTTAAAAAAAAATCATCTTCCACTTTTTCCTCTTCCTCCCAGGTTGGAGTAAGCAGATGGGATATTGCTACCCGTTCAATTCCACTTTTTTTATTTATGTGAATGTTTTGTTGCTATAAATTTGAACCTAGAATATCGTCAACTGTTTCATTCTCGTAGTAATATTATGTCAACTTTTTCGGTTCATACAACAAAGACCCAAGAATCTCAACTCGATTACAATGGAGGTATAAAAAAATAAGATATCCTTTATGACACACATAAAAACACGAGATTCCCAAAGTTATATTGATAGAGATTCAGAATGTTCCTTGAGTAGATGAAGAGAACAAGAGAGCACCGGAAGAGAATGTTTGCTAGATCATGAAACTCTGGTTTTCTTTTTATGGTACCTACATGACATGCACCTATGGACTTGACATTATAGAAAGGAAGACTTAGCAATTAAGAAGACCTATTGTGCCATGTGATTTGAAACGATACGACACAAATCAAGACTAGATATTCGAACCAAACCCCATATATCTCCGACAGGGCTCAAGATAGGGTGCATAACTATGAGTAACTAAATCTAGACCCTTCTTTTAAGTGACTACAGATCTAAGAGTGGAGAATTAAAGGAATTTATTTTGGAGATTTTTCCAATAATAGCATGTTAATTTATTTTTTTTACAAAGCTAGCACCAATCCGAAAATATTGACAGGAATAGCACCAATTTTAATGGAACGCACCCCTAAGGTGCGTTTTTAAAAGTAAACCGCACCTCACAGGTGCGTTTTACATATAAACCGCACCTTAGGGGTGCGTTCCAAGCCACGTCAGCACAAGAAACGCAGCCCCAAGATGCGGTTTTCAGTTTCTGTGGAACGGTCTTGAAGACCGTTGGATGGGGGAACGATTCGAGCGCTGAACGCGCGCCAGCGGAGCGATCCGCGCCACGGATCGGGGAACGCATCTCCGAGGTGCGGTCAACTCTCGGGAAACGCAAACCGCCTCGACAAGGTGCGGTTTCCATGAGGGTAAAATTACCCGACCGCCCCTGGAGGGTGCGGTCTGTTGGGTATAAATACCCCCCCCCCTTCCCCTCTCATTTCTTCACACCACAACCCATTCTTCCTTCTCTCTCTAGATTTTATCTCTCTAAACCCTCCCCTCCCAAAAGCCTAGGAAATAGAAGTCTGTTAGTTGTGGCTAAGTCCGATCTACCATCAGAAAATATTTCTTAGGTTTTTTCCTCAAAGCCCGCCGAGCCGAATCTCTGTCCGAAATTTGGTTTTTTCCTCAAAACCCGCCGAGCCGAGCTGAACCTCTGTCCGAATTTCCCAAAAAAATGGCCGATTGGTGGCAAGGAGAGGGAGTTTACGTCGATGAATTTCAAGCGGTACATACTCATTATTCTGCTTTAATTTTTGTTGTTGTTATAAGCTTTTTAATTAATCTATGTACTAACCTCGTTTTTATTTTCTCGTAGGTTGGGGAGGACGTGGATATATACAACCAACGGTATTATCTCGAGCAAGGACCGTTGGATCCAACCGACTTGTACGACTAACCCAACCATCGGTCAAGGGATGTTTGGAACGATCACCCGGTACATACAATTCTTCACCATTTGTCCTTCTTTTATTTTGTTAATGTATTTAGTGTAATATAAAATAAATTTATGTTGATTTTTTAATCGTGTTGGTTGTTTTCAATAATTTAATCGAATACATAACGCCACTTACTTCGACTCTTTATAAAGAGATGCACGTCTAAGGAAATGGGGTTTTAAGCGATTATCATATCCTCCCATTACCTGGGAAAATCGGGTATTAAGAGATCCTCGGATCCCCCCTTTTTCTGTCAAAAAGACTGCGTTTCTAAGAAGATGTATACCTCTTCTAGGAGTCTAACGAGTGTTGCTTTGTATTCGATTAAATTATATAAACAACCAATATGATTAAATTATTTACCAAACAACCAATACGATTTATTTTTATGTGCACAAAAAGAATTTTATTATTTTCAAACATTTGAATATGTATGTTTCTATTTAAATTATTATTCATTAACAATGTTATTTATTTTAATTAATTTAGTATGTTTGTTTTACGATAATATGTATGTACCTCTTTAAATTATTATTCATTTACAATGTTATTATGTTAATTAATTTAGGATGTTTGTTTTATGATAATATGATAATATGAAATGTCTTTTTATGATAATAAAATTCTGCTTGAAGTTAAATAATTTAATTTAATTAATTTAGTTATAAGAAAAAAAACTTTACTAATATATAATAATTAACGTGTAAATTTTCGCTAGGAGGCACAAACAATAATCCGCTACAGGGGTACCACCAATGTGCTCCCATTCCACCCAGCTATCTTGCCCTTTCTCAAAAGGGCACGGTTGGACTCGATTAGGCATTTTAACGGCATCCAAATTGATCGCCAACTCATCACCGCATTAGCCGAGAGATGGAGAAAGGAGACCCATTGTTTCAACTTTAGAGAAGGAGAGGCCACCATCACGCTAAAGGATGTCGCCATCCTAACCCATCTGCCAATCGACGGCAAACCGGTGTGCGTGAGTGATCACCCCCCCCCCCCCCCCCCCGAGGATCGTGACGGTATGCCCGGTTGGGTTCATTTCATCCACAATCATTTGGGAGTGAAAGTACCGGTGAAGGGTTGCGTTGATGCGACCGATCACATGCCACCAATGAGGAAACACCAAGTCTCAATTACTTGGTTGACGAAGTATTTTAGAGACCATTACGAGAGTCATCCCCTAACCGAGGAAAGTCCGGAGGATGAGAAGGAGAGATATGCTCGTGTCTATCTCATAGGCATGATCGGAGGAGTGTTCTTCTCCAATAAATCAAGCAATCTCCTTAGTTGTGAATGGCTTAGGATCATCTTCAGTAGTTGGGAGGAAATGGGGGAGTATAGTTGGGCATCCGCTTGCCTAGCTATGATCTACCACAACTTGTGCAATGCGTCTCTAAAAGCTGTGAGGGAGGTCGGCGGCGCAATGTTCATCGTCCAATTTTGGGCTTGGGAGCATATGCCATGGATTGCACCGGTCCAACGTCCAGACAGGGATTGGCCAATCGATCATCCCCTAAGAGGTGAAGCTTATGGTACAAGGTAAACTTCTCATACCCCATCATGTAGTCATAACACATTTTCCCTTGTGTTTTATCTTATTGTAGTTTCATTATTGTCTTATTAATAAGGTGGCTCGGACACACAACATGCGACAACCTTGTCCAACACAAGTTGGACGAGTATCGGAGGAGGTTTGAGCGACTTTGGGAAGGAGAGGTAACTTCTATACTACGATCCATTTATATTTTTTTCCATGGGACTACATGTATTTTTCTAATTAATTAATCTTACGTTACTCATTTCTTTCTTGTAGATCGTCTTCGATCCATACCCGGAGAACATCTTTCATTGGCATCTCCAGCAATTCCCCGGTCATATCGGGTAATGGTGCACGAGGGTTCCTCTAATTTGTTTTGGGACCGTGGAGTGGCACTTGCCGGATCGATGCCTCCGTCAGTTTGGTCGGGAGCAGTGCATTCTGTTGGAGGTCCCCGATAGTCAAAGGGCCTTCCATGGCCGAGATGGTCGGCAAGGTACTCGCGATTGGCCCACGAAGTTGGCGAACTTCATCGCGATTTGGGAGAACCGACAATTACAGGATATTGTCACTCCAAATCAAGTGGGCCGAATGGGGTATCATGACCCATACTTGGATCGATATCGGCAAACATCGGTTCATTACATGACTCCGGAGGGTGCGGCCGATGGTGCATTAGTAAGTATATTCCGTCTAAACAATTAAATTTATTACTTGGTTCCTAAATCTTTTTCTAACTTTTTTGTTTGTGATTTAGGCTGATGGGATCGAGCGGATCAAAGATATGACTACCGAAAGAACTTAGTTGGGCAATGAAGATGTGAGCTTCATCAGGAGGATGGCAAACAGTCTACTTGGCTGTATCAGAGCTCAGAGCCGGGATCATCGTAGATATCCGTCCGCGCCCGCACCCCCACCACCTCCGGTACAACTTGATGTCCCCAATCCCCCACCACCATACGAGAGAAAGAAGAGCAAGAGGGTTCGGGAAAGGCCCAACGTGCCCGACGTAACGCCATATGGGGGGTGGAAAGTGCCGCCCCCATTGGTTGTGTCACATGGTGCCGGACCAAGTTCCACCCAAGCTGCCGGACCGAGTTACACCCAAGCTCCCCGCCCGACCTCCGCCCCATCTCCCCGCCCGACTTCCGCGCAAGATCCCCACCCAACTTGGGCCTCGTGGTGGTCTTCCACTTTGATCCATTTCATTCTGAATTCTCTTTTTCCTTGGGCTACCCGGTTCACGCCTCTGTCCGAATGGCGGGACAATCAATTTCCCTTTGTACAGCGGCCAATAAGCTTCATCAGGCAATGCACGGAAACTCCGTCCATAGGTGTTTTTTAGTGAGTCGATATTGAAGAATGGACTAACGAAGTGACGGGGGTCTTTGCTCCTGTTTTTAATCATGACCATTGCATGAGAACAAGGCCACCCTCTCCCCTGATACTTCTGGCATGAGCACTCACCAACTTTGGTCCTGAAATTGACCAAAACTTCATTGCGGTGGCCCCCCGGTCAACCATCCTCCTGATGTCCAGTCGTCACGCTAAACTCACCATTTGCCCGATTCATAACGGTTACACTATGTCGACTGCTCTTGCGATTGTCATTATCCATTACTTCAGTGACTTTATAGGCATGGACCTTTCCATGTGCCTCGTTCGTCCTTGCCCAGTGGACTCAGTTCACGAACCATGCATTCGTTTTCCAAAAAGTCATTTCCACAATGGCAGAGATTGGCAGTGAACGAACGGCCTTGTAGACAGAGTTGATACTCTCACTTGAGTTGGTTGTGGCAATACCCCATCTTTTCCCTCCATCTTTATGAAATGTCCACATGGATAGATCGTGTCCATCCAGCCACGGTGCCCCTTCAAGGCATAACTCGCGCATCTTCTGCAACTTCTCCTGAAATTTTTTCTCCTGGTATGCAACCGCTGAATAACACACAGAAAAGTAGAACGTTAGTCAATGATCGTCAGTTTAGTACAATTTCAAACAACCCGGTCATACTCTCATTAGACTCTTAGGAGAGGTATACATCTCCTTAGAAACACAGCCTGTTTGACAGAAAAAGGGGGGATCCGAAGATCGCTTAAAACCCGATTTTCCCAGGAAATGGGAGGACCATGATAATCGCTTAAAACCCCATTTCCTTAGGCATGCATCTCTTTGGAAAGAGTCTAACAAGTGCACCACTCTCCATATTACAAGATATTGTTAGTTGACAAAATTTAACGGCTAATAGAGAGCAATAGAGAGCTTACCAATCCACCACAAATTATCAGCAAGCTTCTTCCGCTTGAAATGATGGTTCCAGTTGCTCTTGAAGTGTCGTATGCACCATCTTTGGGATCAATTCCAGGCTGGATCCAAGCCTAAGATGGCAGCTCTAATGACGGCGTGCCGATCAGAGATTATTGTCAGGTTCGTCCTCCTAGTGACGTGGAGCTGAAGTTGTCGAAAAAACCATCCATAGCTATCAGCATTCTCTCCCTCTACAATGGCGAAGGCTAAAGGAAAGACTTGTCTATTTGCATCCGCCCCACTGGCAATCAGGAGAGTTCCCTTGTACTTGCCGGTAAGGAATGTACCATCCACTTGGATCACAGGGATACATAAGCCAAAACCATCAATAGATGGCTTGAATGCCCAAAACAGTCGGCTGAAATGGCGTTTGTTACCTGGCTCTGGGGGTTGTATCTCTTCATCTTGGTATCGAGGGGAGAAAACAGAGCCAGGGTTAGACGCCTCCAATGACAGTATTAACCTGGGAAGGAATGCATATGATTCTTCCCAATCACCAAAGACGACGGCCAGAGCTTTCTGCTTTCCATGCCACGCCTTCTTATAGTTAATCATATAACCATAACGACTTGCAATGTCAGCGATTATGACTTTCACCCGGCCTCAATCAGATGCTTGATAGCCGCAGCAACCACCCTGGATTTCAACTGTCGATGGCCTTGGGAAGTTATGGATGACACACATGTGTGTGTGTTCACCGCACGGGATATGACCTAGTGGCTGTGTCTCTTGCTGTTGATGGCCCGAATCCTAGCATTGCACCCCTCGTGATGATTACGGCATCTGACTATGAGCCTTTTGGTGTTGGAATGAGTTCTGTGCCATTCAAAATGCCGAGTCATTGCTTCAGTCTCAATGGCGTGCCGCACCTCCTTCTTCGAGCCAAATTGTTGGCCCTTCGTAAACCCAGTGAGTGGGCCCCATATTGGGACCTCTGGCGGCTCAATGTCGCTGTCGACCATCCAATTGTCGTCTGGAATGTGATTGTAGTAGGGGACTGGTACACGGTCAGGAGTCACATCATCATCATTATCTGAATCTGACTCTGGTCCTGAATCATCAGCACCTTCAAGAGGGTCGGAGCTGTCTGCACTGACGTTGTTCTCTCCTTCTTCATCGGAGGGGTTGCTGACTGGTGCTGGCATGGCAGCTTCCATCTGATCCAGCTCATGAAAGGCACCTTCATCAGCTCCATAATGGTAGTTGTGAAAACTACCGCTGCCTGATTGGAAGTTGTACTGGGGTTGGTTGGGGAGGTCCGGTTGAACTCCTTCTTCATATGACGGGAAAGATTGATGATGGCCTTCACCTTGCTCTTGGTACTGAAAATAGGAATGAGGATCATGGTAACTTTGGTAGGGATGATCGCCATATAATTCACCTCCACCATGGATACCAGATGTTTGACCGTGTCCAGAATGACCTCCAACGCCAACGGCTGGCTCGGTGTAAACGAACATCTCGGCTTTGGCCAATTTGTTGGACCTCAAGAATTCGAGCATGGAATCTACTTCATCTTGAGTGGTTATGGTATATTCCTCATGCCACAATGACCCACTTTCTCTGTTTGGATATCGGTACACCATACGATCTACTCTTCTCGTGCCATCCATGCAAGTGACGTTAGTGCATATTTGATGGAGGTCTTCAAGCTTCGGTCTGGTAGCGACCTTTATTTTCTGAAAATTGCCACCGACGTAGGTGGCCCCCTCTCCGGTCTCTTCCGTGTAACCATTCCACCGTAAGCCAAGCGTGAACTGGCGGAATGCCATCTGCACACAAAAAAAAAAAACCGTAGTTCAGTTAATATCATAAAAATCACAAATCACAAATAACAATAAAAAGTAACACAAAATAAACTTACGAGTTAATGTTAATGGCAAAAACACTAAAGAAATATAGAGATACAACAGAAAATTGAAATGAGAGAAGGAGAGGTGTGAAGAGTAGAGGTTTTCCGGGCAGTCTTATATAGGCAAAAAAATGAGGAAAACCGCACCTCTAAGGTGCGGTTTTGGTCTGCCATGCAGGCCTACGTCTATAATTCTGCATGGGTGATTGTCGGGTGTCGGAAAATAATTGACACACAGACCACACTGGGGGGGGGGTGCTGTCTGTGTGGCTAAACCGCACCTTAGATAGGCGGTTTTGTTTTGGAGGAACAAATCGCATCTCTAAGGTGCGGCTTGCCTAGGTCAGGCCAAAACCGCACCTCGGCCATGCGGTTTGTGTAGGGCAGACGTGAAACCGCATGGGCAAGATGCGGTTTAGGCCCAGGAAAATGGACCGCACCCTAGAGGTGCGGTTTATATATAAAACGCACCTGGAGGATGCGGTTTATATGTAAAACGCACCTCAAGGGTGCGGTCCATAAAAAAGGCTGCTAGTTTTGTAAATATTTTTGGAAGGGTGCTAGTTTTGTAAATTTTTTTTAAAAGGTGCTATTTCTGGAAAAAAAACTACTTATTTTGCTTAGTTTCTTAACTGGATCATATCTTCTTCATTCTAACTAGGATTTCAATTTTTTTTGCACAGATGGAATGAGTTCGTTGTGCTCTACAAAATGATATCCATTTTCAATATTTTTTGAGAAAAAAAATCCGTACCTCTCGTTACCAACTCCATACCATATGTATCTCCTTCGTTTTTTAGTCATTTTCGAAATTTTTTGCACAAAAGGAACGATTTAACCATATTCTATTGGATTTCAAAAATTTCTGGGTGAAAAAATTTCATACCTCTCTTTACCAACTCCATACCATACTATACCACCCTGGTATGGGGTGGTATTTTTCATACCATATGGTATAGACTGGTAATAACTGACTCAATTTTTTTGTTCCAAAAAATATCAAAGTGGTTATCATTTTGAAGAGCACAATTAATATGATCTAACTGTGAAAAATTTAAATTCCGGCTTAAAACGAGTGAGAAATTGTTCATTAAAGATTAAGTGAAGGAAAATTAAAGGTTTTTTCAAGAGAGAGAAGAGGGCGTTGATGTGTCGGATTCTGATTGGGTTATGCATAAAGTTATTGCACCACAAGGTTATCGATAGAATGACTGCAAGAAAGCATCTTACCTCAAAAGAACACACATAGGAACTCGTTGATCGACCATACCATATATATCATCTGCTATTCTTGATTTTGTTACTTTTTCTGCCTTATTTTGTTGAGCTGAAATAAAAGTGAGACCAATGAATTTACCTTTGACAAGAGTGACAGAGAGACGGGTCGGGTCGAGGACAACGCAGCATGGGGTAACCCTGGCCAATCAGAGTCCACATCATATGCTGGAGGAAGGATCTAGTGACCAGGGGTGCTTAGTCACTTGACTAAGCCCCTCTTAACCCTTAGGTCTAGACACACCAATCTGACGGTTAAAAAGTGGGAAGTACTTTTTAATTAATAACAGGAGTAGTTTGGGTATTATGGAAAATTACGAAGTATATAAACTGGACTTACAAACAGTACAAACCATACAAACATACGAATAATACAAACTAAAGCGATAAAACATACAAACAATACAAACTAGACCGACAAACATTACAAAACGTACTAACAGTACAAAATGCTACTACTTACAATACAAAACAATAAACTTGTATTACAAAACAAAGAATGCAAAGTATACAATCACAACATAAAAGTATACAAGCTAGACAAACAAACATTACAAATTACAATGTATACAAATTAGTCTACAAACATAATAGATAAAAATGACAAACTAGAATGATAAACGATACAAACCAAATTGATACAAAATCACAAAACATACTTACAAACATTACAAAATCGTCCGACAAACATAACAAAACAGACGTTGTCGTCAGAAAATTCTCCATCAGCAGAAATCGTCTCCGCCGCCGATGACGATCTCTCTCTCTCTCTCTCTCTCTCTCTGCGAGGAATATGGGGAACAAACAAAAATTCACAGGCCACTCTTTGGGAATTTTTCCCAGGCCCATGGAGGAAGCGACGCCAGCCAAAAAATCTGGCCGACAGTCGACGGAGGAACGCGGGAGGAATCGGTGATGGCCCAGCGGAAGGCGAGGAATGCGAGAGGGAGGATTAGTTTTTAATTGTTAAATAAATAAAATATGAAATTACTACTCTATCATTCATTAAATTAGATTATTTAATGTCATTAGATTTAAATGAGGTTGGATGGCTGAGATGCACTTAGTCATATGACTAAGGAAACCCCCCTTAGTCACCTAATCTTAGCCCCCATATGCTGCCTGTTATTAATTCGTAGTTGTTTGCCCTAGGATACGTGTTGATCCCTTTTCTGCCCCCTTACTCTCTCTTTCCCATGATTATCGCCTCCACTACCCAGTACCCACCTCCAAACCCCACCTCCACCGTAGAAAAACGCCACAGACAGAGAGAGAAAAACAAGATCAGAGATGAACGGAGCGGAGAACCAGCCAGCTGGCACATGATCAGCTGGTCAGCCAACAACGACGGCTTCGGATCGGTGAAAGACCTCGAGCCGAAGATAACCAACCGGATCATGCTTCGGTTCTACCCCATCGCACCCAAACCCGCCAACCTGGATCCCTTCGATTCCACCATAGCAAACAACTACAAGCCCAGGAAGAAGTGCAAGTACGTTAGGGTTCGGAAGAGCAATAGATCCGTCAAGAAAAAGGACATGACCTCATCATCGTCGTCGACGGATCCCAAATCCTCAAACCGCATCGTCACCCTCCAGCTCCTTGCGGAGAGCACCCATCCACATGAGGAAGAAGCATCTATAGATCGGAGCGGTGCTCTCGTCGTTGCCACCAAGACACTACAACCTGGATCTCACCGTGGCTGTTTCTGTAGAGGAGGATAATAATAATAATTGTTATTATTACCATCACGACACAAATCTGATGACGTGGCAGAGGGGGAAAGAGGTGGAGGAGTCATGGGTGACGGCGGAGTCGGCGGCGGAGATCTAATACTCCGGCAGCTCATCTAATACATGGATCCGGAGGAAGTGAAGATCCGTTTGGATGGCGACACGTGTCCAGGGTTCGTATTTGACGGCTGCAACGAGTGGTGTGATTTACAAGCTATGTGAAAAGCATGGAGAAGGGAAGTACTATTAGCATGAAGGCTACTTGTTTCATGGTAATCAACTTTGCATACCACGTACTTCACTTCGAGAGTTGCTACTATGAGAAGCCCATGGAGGAGGATTGATGGCACACTTTGGTGTAGCCAAAACATTGAGTTGCTTACAAGAGCACTTATATTGGCCTCATATGAAAAGCGATGTGGAGAGCTTGTGTGCTAGATGCATGAAGTGCAAACAAGCTAAATCGAAGGTGCAATCGTCTGGATTGAACACTCCACTACCCATTCCATTATTGTTGTGGGTTGACTTCTCTATGGACTTCATGTTGGGATTGTCAAGGACGAGGAGAGGTCGATATTCTATCTTTGTGGTGGTGTATCGATTTTCAAAGATGACACATTTCATTACATGCCATAAGACTCACGATGCTTCCAATGTGGCGGATCTGTTCTTAAAAGAGGTGGTGTGACTACATGGGATGACACGCACCATTGTTTCTGATCGTGATTCAAATTTCTTGAGCTACTTTTGGAAGACGTTGTGGAGCAAGTTTGGAACAAAGCTCTTGTTTTCGACTACTTTCATCCTCAAACGGATGGACAAACTAAAGTGGTGAATCATACTTTGTCTCAAATGCTACGAGTAGTCATCAAGAGAAACATCAAGACATGGGAGGACTGCCTACCTCACGTGGAGTTTGCCTATAATAGAGTCGTGCATTCAACAATGAAGTATTTTCCTTTTGAGGTAGTACATGGGTTCAATCCTCTTAGTCCATTTGATTTGACACATTTACCTTTGAAGGAGCAAGTGAATATGGATAGAGCTAAGAAAGCAAAGTATGTGAAGAATCTCCATGAGAAGGCTTGGCTGAAAGGAAGACATAGCAGATTTTGAAGAACGTCGACAATCATAGAAAGGATCAAAATTTCTAAGCAGGAGATTTGGTGTGGGTGCATATGAGGAAAGAAAGGTTCCAACATCAAAGGAGATCAAAGTTGATGCGTAGAAGCGAAGGTCCCTTTCAAATCATTTTAAAGGTTGGTACTAATGCGCACAAGCTTGACCTACCCGGAGAGTATGACATAAGTGCAACCTTCAACGTTTCCGATCTTGCACCATTCCTAGAGGATAACTCGAATTTGAGGGCAAATCCTTTCCAAGAGGGAGGGACTGATGAGGTCATCAAGACCAAGCCTACTCAAGATGAAGGACCAATGACTCGTGCTAGAGCTAAAGCTAAGGAGTTGGAAGCATGAGCTTGGATTTGCTAGAAGGAAAGCTCATTACACTATTGAGCTTTGTGGAACAAGAGGAGGACAAAATGGGCTTGAAGGGAAGGAAAGGAGAATCGGCCATGAAAGGTTCCTTTAGTGTGAATGGGATATCAAATGGGAAAGGAATCCAGTTATGAACACAAGAGGGAAGGAGCATTTCAAGGCTAGATTCTAGGAGGAAGTTTGACTAAGTCTTTTACTGGTTTGTTAAGATTTTTGATTTCCTTTTTCAAATAGGTTTTGTTTTTTCTTAGTTGTTTTAGATGTGGGTTCGTATGTCTATAAAAGGGAACTGAGCTATTGTATTTTTCGTTCAAGTTTCATTCAATCAAATACAAGTAAGTTTGTTCGAGTTCCTTTGAGAACATGTTTGCTTAAATTCTCCTTTGAGGATTTAGTAGGTTTGAGTATCTCTTATCAACTAGAACATCACATCTAGTTGGGGCGAGTTCGACGATATCGTTTGGCCTTATCCACGGGTTTGAGATTGTTTGATTGGTTTCATATATCAATTAGCCCTTCTCACGAGTTCAGATATGTTTATCGATTTCAGCGTATTATCTTTCAATTTTTTGTTGTTCAAGAAAATGAGAAAACTCTAAAGAGTTCGACGTTGTGCAATTCTGGTTTTTGGTCCAAGGGGATTCTCGAATTAGGGTTATATCATATTACCTAAGACTTTACAGTCAAGAGGTAACTCTACAAGATTTTAAGTCTTATTAGACTCCAATGATTCCATTTCGTTAATAAGGGGTTGTTCCCACAAATCTGCATTTTATGGAAGTTCAAATTTCTTGTAGTAGGGTCATTTCTAGGGTGTAGATAGCAAAATTGCAACGAAAATCTTTTAGCGATTTATGGTTCATTTACTTCTTGAGTTCAAACTAAAGCTCATCACCCTCACTAGTTCCATTATTTCTAATAGCAAGTAGGATACACTACCCCCATTATTTCTTTATTTAAATGGAAGTCGATTGCATTATTTTCATTCCACAACATAATGAGTATTCAAACCATGAGGCCTATTTGTTTTTCTATAGCATATCCACTAAAACTGAGATAACATGCAGTCGCGGTTAACCGATAACCGAACCGATAAAGTCGGTTAGTGGTTAACCGATAACCGCTACTTCCTTATTGATTTCGGTTTCGGTTAGTAGTATTTTGGTTAGTGGTTAACCGCTAACCGATTAATCGGTTAGCGGTTAACCGGTAAGAAAACCGATAACCGCCTACTAGTGTGACTACATGGTTTTTACTTTGGCTAAGGGAAAAAGTTGTAAGATTCAAAACCAATCAAAGTTGCTATTCCAAACATCACAATTCTCACCTATTGCAAACAACCCTCCATCAAGAGTCTCAAATGTTTTTAAGAGTTAGAACTCGAAAGTCACCCCTCTCTAAATCCCCTTTGCACTCGATAGAGTGAACCTTAGGTTGTTGATGACTATGGGCTAGATGAAGATCTTGGAGTAAATGATGACTATGGGCTAGATGAATTGGAGCGAGATCCTCGGATCATTTAGGTTGATGATTTGGAGATAATGAACTTGTTATTTGTGTCTTGTTGTGATTGTGACTTGTGGTTGAATTGTGGGCATGTAGACTTTATGTTGTGGAGTTGTGGTTGATTGTGTGGTTGCTTTAGGCTTTATGTTCAATTGATTTAGATGACTTTATGGTGTGTGATTATAGAGGTTGAAACAAAAGCAGGTCACTCAAAATTGAGGGCGAATCATTAAAAAAGGTGGTTGAAATTCGGTTTTGGGTGGTCGGTTTCTGAACGAAAATCGAGAAAGTGAACCAGAACCTGCGGTTTCGGTTAACTGCAAGGGAAAACCGAAACCGATGTTTGCGGTTTTTGGTTAACCGAAGTCTCTATCGGTTTCGGTTTCGGTTAGTGATCTTGGGACAATTTTGGTTGCGGTTAACCGATATTTCGGTGCGGTTAAACCGAAACCGCACCGACTAACACCCCTACATGCAGATGCAGGGCCATAAACGCACGGGTAGAGAATAACACTCAATGAAAAGATCTTACATGCTACCTATATGAGATAGAGTTCAAGACTACGAGTCACTCTTGTTGAATTAGAAGTATAACCACTACAATAAGGTTCAAATCGAAAGATACCTCAGTTTATGACAATCTTATACGACTATTTATGCTCATAGATAATTTCAAAACTAGTCAAGTAGGGAATTGTTGGAAATCAATAGCTTTAAAAGATATATGAGAAGTCTCAAGAGAAACGCCACATTGATAGGTGAACATCTGTTAAAGATGTATTACAGGGATGGAGCCAGGATTTGACGATCGGAGAGGGAGCGCGGGGGGGGGGGGGGGGGGGGGGGGATATTTTAGCGTATAACAAAACATAACTATGAGCAAAAATTAATCATGCATCTTATTGTCTAGTATGTTTCTCTGTATGTTTATCACTGGGAAATGAATGTTCACCAGTATTATTGTTGAAAAAAATGAAGTAATTAATATATAAATAAAAAATTTATTAGAAAAAAGAATTTAGAAGAAGGTTACTTGATTTATTTTGAAGTCACATGACTTATAAACACAAATTATGAAAGTTATATGGTTAAATGCAATGATTAATATATAACTAAGAGAATCAAAACTAAGATTTTAAAAGTTGGAGAAGTTACTTCTACTTTCGAAGCACTTGACATGTAAATACAAACTATGAAAGTTATTTGCCTTTGGTTACATCACGTTAAGCTATAACAAGTTTAAAAAGGTAAATTTTTGCAAAGCTTGAATCCAGGTCAATTATAGATACATGCAATGTCATTTCTGCTAGACTATCTTCAAATCCTTGTCCTATAATTGCACGCGACAAGTATTTATTAAATAACCTTCATTTTATACGTAATTTTACTAAGTTCGATAAAATTTGCTCGTGATTTCAAAATTCTTGGGGAGGGAGAGGGGGGGGGCCGAAGGCCCACCTACCTCCAACCCTGATGTATTAGATAGACTTTTCTCTCAAAAGAACATATTCTTTGGATTACTCACTTTTATTGGAGAAGGAAAACCTAAAAAACTTTATACTCACTATTTGAGTTTTTCAAACCCAGTGAATTTTACCCCCTTTTTTACGAATATACCCATGGGTTTTGGTTTGGGTTTGGCAAAACCCGACCCAACCCGACCCATTGTCATCCCTATTAACAACAGCCCTTAACGCATCATTAGACGCACAACCCAACTAAGTAGGGGTGAAAAACAGTCCGGTCCGGTTTTAACCGGACCGGATTAACCCGGTTTTTTTAAACCGTTTTGGCATATAGCACAACCGAAGACAGGATTGGATGGGTACCTGGTTTCAATCGTGACCGGACTGGATGGGATCCAATCCGGTCCGGTTTCAACCAAAAACATGGTAAAATTGGATCCTCCCAAAAAACGCTACCGTTTGAATGAAATTAAAAAAAAAAAAAACTATCTCCCAAACCCCACCTCCCACCGGCACAATCCACAAATGAACAATCTCTAATTTTTTTTTATTGAAACACAATCCCTAATTCTTCCCTTAGCGATTATTCTTCTCCCTCCGCCTCTTCGTGAACAAAATTAACCCAACCTATTCTTCTCTGCTTTCTCATCGATGCTGGCAAAGCATTGTTGGCGGAGTTCCATATGACGACACGGCAAAGAAGAGTCGGAGGAAGAGGATGGGTGCGCCTTAGCCTCTCCTTTTGAATAGGAGATCGGATTCTAGAGAATCCCAAAATCATCGCCTCCGCCGCCGACTTCCTCAGCGTCGATTCGGTAGTAAAGTTCAGATCTCGGTGAGGAACTTGCTGACTGGGGAATCGCCGTAGATCCGCTGGATGGTGCCATGACGGGAGTATCTAGGTCCTTGCATGTCGGGAGAGACGCGAATCGAGGCTTGGCTGATATGTTCCCTCCTCCGACTGAGCGTTCATCGGCCAGAGGGTGAAGTAGCCGGAGTGTAGAGAGAACGAGGGCTGGGCTCGTCTGAGCTTCCGTCAGGCAGAGGGTGAGGCAAAATAAGGGAGAGTAGAGAGAACGAGGGCTGAGCTCGACTGACCGTTCGTCGCCAGAGGGTGAGTCAGCCGAAGCGAGAGAAGAGGGAAACGAGGAAGAATGTTGGAGAAAGGGAATAGGAAGAAGAGTAAGCGGCGCACGACGGAGTGTTGGAGCCTTGGAGGTGGCTCAAGATAGGGTGCATAACCCATGGTTATGCACCCATCAATAACCAAATCTGAACCCTTCATTTAGAAAATCCAGATATAAGGATGGAGAATTAAAGGTCATTTTTATTTTCACTAGTTTTCTTAATTGACTCATATCTTTTTCGTTTTAACTCGGATTTTAATTTTTTTTGCACAGATGGAACGAGTTCATCGTGCTCTACAAAATGAGATCAATTTTCAATATTTTTTGAGGAAAAAAAAATTCTGGCCTCTCGGTACCAACTACATACCATATGGTATTTGCTTCGTTTTTCATTCGTTTTTGAAAACGTTTGCACAACAGGGACGAGTTCATCATGATCTATTGGATCTACAAATTTCTGGGTGAACAAATTACAAGACCAAAAAATACCACACAATACCATACAATACCACCCTGGTACGGGGTGATATTTTATGGTATACAATGTTAAAAGTCGTAAATGACAATTAATATACTTCTACTATCATGTATTCAATCATCCTACAGTCTTGGTTTGTTCATACTACCATGGTACGCTTTTCAACCCATAGGTATGCTCTTATTTCAATACCAGTCAATACCATATGGTATAGACTGGTAAAAAATGGCTCAATTTTTTTTGTTCGAAAAATATATCAAAGTGGATATCATTTTGAAGAGCACAATTAATCTGATCTAACTCTGCAAAAAAAATTAAATTTCGACTTAAAACGAGTGAGAAATCGTCCGTCAAAGATTAAGGAGGGGAAAATTAAAGGATTTCCAGGAGAGAGATGATGATGATGTCATGCTGATGTGGACGGATTACTCATAGTTACTCACCATAAGATTACTGACCTGATCCATTCCCCTTGGAGGTGATCGATTTTTAGGATTTTGCAGGCTGTGGACTTTGGGGGTGGTGTTTTGCCCCTAGGCTCTAACCGCAGACTGGATTGGGTTAAATGGTATCCGGTTTTCGGTTATAACTGGGCCGGTTTAAACTAGGCGGTTTCCGGTTTGACCAAAAAACCGGGACCGAATTTCCAGCCCTATAACTAAGTAATTAATTAATCACCTCCCTAAAGGCTAGCCATAGCCATGAAAAGTTACACCTATTGATAATTGAAAACTCATCGCACAAACAGAGTTCATGGTTCCGTTTCTTTACTACTGATGGAATCCCCAAACTAGCTTGGAATTATTGGATATCCAAATAAATTACATTACTACAATGAAATATATCCCTACCTTGTTCTTCTTTTGGATGGGAAAACTAACACCACTAGTTACAAATAGACTCCCTACAACTGGTACTGGTTGCGCCATGGGCACAGAGAAGAAGAAACCAAAGACGTCGTAAAAGGATGATGTGCTGCTACTCCACTGGCTTAAATTGTATACAACAGTACGTCACTTCTTCCGGAAGCGGTTTAGCCTTTAGTGTTCCAAGGCTGCTCAAGTGAAGTTTCATTCCAAAGATAATTATATACATAATGCTTTCAGCTGCATAATAAGAGTAGCAATGATACCCACTACACATTCTATCTATCAGGATTCAGGACCCTTTCTTGGCTTTTTTCTCTCCCGGACTAGGCTTGCAAAACAAATAACAAAAAAAAAAAGGAGATTAGATGTAGAACTGCAATCTCATTAGCCTAAACAAATCCCCTATTAGCCAGCCAACTATACACAATTCATTGTTGGAGTCTGAACTCTGAACTCCCTGTGGCAGTATAACTACTTTCCCTTACCCTTTCTACTCCTGCTCTTCCTGTGTTTCCCTTTATAATAGGGCAATGTCTATTTTTTACCCAAACCTTTTCAAAATTCTTTTATTTTACCCAAACCTATCAAAATTCTATTTATTATCCAAACTTATTGTAACTGATCAAAGTCTGGGCATTCGTTCTGTTACCGTTACTTATTTCGCAACGGAACTCCACGTCAGCATCCACGTCAACATACACGTCTGAAATTAATAAAATAAAAAATCATAAAAAAATTTGAAATTACAAATAAAATAATAAAAAATATCAATTCTTTATTTTTGTTCATTTACTCTCTCCGCCTCTCGACTCTCTTTTCCCCGATCCTCTTCCTCTCTCTGCCTTCCCTTTTTCTTCTTCTTCTTCCAGAAAAAGAAAAAGCTCGATCTGGAAAAAATGGATCAGGAGGGGCATCCCATTCGATTTATCTCCTCGCCTCCCTTCCTCTCCTCTCCGCCACCGTCAACGAACTGTAGAAGAAGAAAAAACAAGAAAAAGCTTCCTTCAGCGCCGGTAATTCCGAGTCCAATCGAAGACGACTCACTCCATGGCCCCTCTCCTGTGGATGGGAAAGATCTGGAGGCGAATCACTCCTTGCCGCCTCTCCTGTCGGGATGGAGAAGAAGCCGGCCAAACCCGGAGAAGAAGTCGTCGCTTCTTTCACTTCCCGCCATGTCCATGCCCCGCCGGGAAGAAGCCTGGGTCTTCGCTGTGATTGGGATTTGAGAGAAAATCCGAGGGATTGCGAGAAGGAAGAGGAAGAAAGCCCAGGTCTTCGCTGGGATTGGGTCGCCGGAGAAGCTTCTATCTAGATCTCGTCGGAGAACCAGACGGCGGCGGCGGGGGTGGTGACGGCGACAGCGGCGGGTATTTTGGATACGAGCGCCGCGGTTAATTATGACGACCTGAATAATAACCAGCAGAAGAATGTGTTGTCGCTGGATCTCAATTTGCCGGCGCCGGATGATCTCGACGCCCACCAGCATCACCGTGCAGAGCAGTCTCCGTCGAAGTTCCAGTTCGCGTCGAAGCAATCGACGAAGGCGATGATGTTCTCGGCTCCGGCGTTGGTTGGGTGCCACTACTGATCAGAAACAGAAGAGAGAAGCCAGAAGGAAGAAGAAGAGGAGATAAGCTCGCAACTCCACACTCAAGCTGCAAAGCAGTTCAAGGCTCCCGATTTGGGACGATGAGGAGGTGGATGAAACTGGAGTCGAGCCGAAGGTCATTGAGTTGGTGATGACACATAATAAAAAAAATTAATTTATTGCCACATCAGCATTTTTTTGCCCGTGCAGTTTTAACTAACGGAACTATTAACGGAAACTTAACGTTTGGATAATAAATAGAATTTTGATAGGTTTGGGTAAAATAAAAGAATTTTGAAAAGGTTTGGGTAAAAAATAGACATTGCCCTTTATAATATACAAAAAAGCTTGGAGTTGGAGTCTTCTTCATTGTTTTTCACTTTTTTTCTCATCGTATCCCAGTTTTGGTTTGATTCAAGAAGGAACAGTTGCCATGTGGTGAATTCAGATGTCAGCACATGGCTTCTTCCCAAATATCCATGCACCCCTTAAACCCCACTACTTTCTACTGTCACCCAATGCAGAGAGAGATACCAGCTGTTTTGGATTTCCTAGGAAAATCCCCCTTCCACGTTTCCTTTTTTTTTTATATGTCCAATCCCATGCATAAACAACAAGCAACAAGGAATTGTAGGACATCTCAGCTAATCTCATATTGATTAATCTGGGGTTATGATATCACTTTGCTCACCATTTCACAGACTCACACTTCCCAAGCTTCATCCAAAAGCCAAAATCTCATAAAGAAACCACCGCTCATCAAACCCCCTCCAATTTCCTTCTTCTTCTTCTTCTTCTTCTTCTCCAACTAGTTAAGGCTACTACATCTATCTTGCCTTCTTTTCCTCTGGGTCTGCCCCAAAAGGGGGAACTAAGGAGACGGTACTTGTGCATTCTTACCGATCTCATCTTCCCCATTATAGTACCTCTACATCTCAATATCTTGTCTTCCATCTCTATCCATCCTCACCCACCACCACTGTAGCTTAGATTACGCCATAACTTACTCCTCTTCGTTTCAAGTTTGGTCAGCCCTAGAAAAAAATTGAAGAGAAGATGAGTTCCTGCAGAACCCACATTTGCACAATCTCTTTCTTCTCCCCACTTCCCCTGATCCTATCCACCATCCTTGGCTATGGATTCTCAGCTCACATCTTCCTCGTTGCACTAGCACTCCTGCTTTTCCCCAGATTGAAACTTGGCACACCACAACATACCCCGATTATAGTGAAAGCCCTAGTTCAGGAAACCCTAGAATCCGAAGCTATTCAGCAGGAAAAATCAAAGCAACAGGAAGAGGAAGAGGAAGAGGAAGAAGCGAGGAGGAGAGAGCTGACCGATGGCGAGTGCAAAGGGAGGCTGTCGTCGACGAGCGAGGAATCGGAGGTGGACTACTGGCCGTTTCAGAGGAACATGTTCCAGAGCCCGGATTTCTTGGACGGAGGATACATCTCCGACGAGGAGAGCTTGATCGAGATTGCGCTTCCCGGCGGGGAATTCGTCATCCGATCAAGCTGCAAAGACCACCACCGTCAATTCGCGATTGCAAGCTCGTTCTGCAAGCAGAGCTTGATGATCGAAGAGGACAACTTGATCGAGATTGACCTTTCGATGGGCTCAATTAAGTGCCCTACTAGGTTCCAGATACAAGCTTAATAATTGCTTGCTCTTTGCTTAAACCCTTCAATCCAAATTTTCCTCACGAACCGGCCCGCGGTAATTAACCTCCTTTTTTTTTTAATCCTTTTTCAGGATTTGGGTTACACTTTAATTTTGGGAATATAGGGGGTACTGGCTAGTGGTGGCTACTGGTTGTACTATTTTTTTTTTTTTTTGCTACATAGTACTTGATTTAAATACTAAATTTATATCTTTCTTTTTGTTTTTACTTTTTACCATCATGCGATGAGATCACTATTTGTGAAATCGCACAATCACAAATCAGTTGTATCATGTATGTTGGTTTATTTGCTCATCATAAATGTTCCGTATGTTAAAGATTAAGTCGGTGTAGCATAGCTCCTTTGTGCTTTTATGAGAGTTTATCACAACATTGTTAAGATTTATCATTCAAGTACATCTTTTTATGGGTAAATCGGTGTACATGGGTCGAATGGTTCGAGTTTGGCTATTTTAATCACTCTATTCATATACTACGGTTTTGAAAATATTAAATTCATACCCATCCAATAAAATTAAAACCCTACGATATGTTTATAATTGGGTTGGGTCAGATTGGAGATACTTTTATTTAAGAACCCAACACAAAAAAATCCAACTATTCTATATTACAACAATATTATATAACTAATTAGAATTTTAAGCAAATAAATCGAGGCAAAAAATAGCATAAATATTGTTTGGATTTTAATGAAATACAATTTACTTCAACATATGTCTAGTTTTTTCATAAATATTTGTCAAAATAAGCTAAAGTGGTTATAAGCTAACACATTGATAATATATTGTTCTTCTAAAATTGTACACAAGAAAAAAGATTACGTGAATCATAACTTTAGACTAGGGAAACCACAAGAGAAAAATATGACAAGATATCTTAATGTTCTCACAAATATGCTTATTTACGACAAAAATGTGTTTTGGATACGAACACTAATGACAAAAGTTCAACACAGGTTGGGCCGGGTTCTACGGGTTCCCTTACCCAAAATCCGCACCCAACCCAATAGAGACAGACAAGTTATATAAAAGAAAACTGTCACCCAACCTTAAACATTAATTTTGTCGATAAATACATGTGGGTTGGGTTGGGTTAGATGAGCAAATCAGTTTGCGGATTATTTTGTTGCCATTTCTTCAAAAAAAGCCCAACCACGACTTTCTTATTGTTGGAACAAGTATGAATACTTAGTGAAAAATCAAAGAGTTCTCAAAATACAGCAGGGAAGAAAAGAGCCCGATAAATAGTCTCTATAGATACGCTTTCTCTCCTTTTAAAACTCTAGTCTTTGAGGTTACCAATAACACCCAAAATGGTATTATTAAGCTTTAATATATAGGGTCATTTAAGTCATTTCATGGTATCATTGATTGATAATTCATTAAATGCATCTGTATCTCATTCCTCGAAGAATATATGGCATGTTAATTAGGATGGATTAGATAATACATAAGGTTTAGGTACGAAAAGAGGTCACAAGTGTAGTAAAAGGAGCAAAAATGAGTGATCACGACAGAGCAAAGAGATCACGCCCGGGAAGCAAAGGCACGAAACTGAGTATGAAGATTGCAGCCTCCAGTGTTGTGATCGCGTGCGCGAAGTTGGGAGTCTCAAGCACGAACTTCTGAAGTAGCCACTAAAGAAGGACCAAAGAGTTTTGACCATCGATTTGCGGCTCTCATCGTCCAAGCCTGAGAGAAAGATTGCAGTCACGACTCACCGATCTCGACCTTAAAGTCAGGTCGCAAACTTCCCATCCACCAAGGCGTAAAGATGCTACATCCGAGATCGCAGCCTCGCCCCCAAAGATTGCGCCTGCAAACTTCCCTCATTCAGCCGTGAACTTGGCCGAAGAACACTATAAATAGGGGACTCTTCTCCCTTTACATAGGAGCTGAAAACACTAGGTGAAATTCTGATTTTGGGAAAGAAGTTAGAGATAGAAGCTGAAGGAAGGAGAAAGAGGAGCCAAAAAGGAAGGAAGATCTTCCTCATCTCTAGTTTCTTCAGATTCATGAAGTCGCGCCGCGATCTTTCTCACGGGCTCGGATGAAGAAAGTTGTGAGTCAACTATCAAAAATTTCTGTTTCTTCATTGTTATCTGCTCCAAGAGTTCGCACCTGAGGCCTCCGGCTTCGCGGCCATGATCTTGACTCTTAAGGCTGCGATCTCAGTTCCCGGATTCGCGTTCTCAGTTCCCGGCCGTGATCAAGCATGCCCTAGTCGTGATCCTCTGTTTTTGCACATTTCTCTATACTTGTGCCCTCTTTTGGTACCTAAAACTCTCATATATCATATAATATACACCCTAAAATGCTAATATTTTCTCCAGGGAATGAATGCAGGGTATATTTGACAATATATAGACCTTCAAAATTATGAATTAACTCAAAATGAATCTAAATATAAGCTCTAATTACACCATTTTGGATGTTATCATATATTAGGACCTCCTTCTTTTGACTAAGTAGTTGAGGGATTGAAGGATAATCAGTTGACTTTATGAGATTTAAATGTTCTCAAACTCCCCTAGATTTCTTCATCAACATATGATTGAAAAGCTGATTAATTTGATTATTGGGTACTCATACTTTTTCATCTTCCATTGTGCGCCATTTTTGCCCATGAAGATATGATATTCACCTTTTTTTCTTCGGAAAAAGAGTGAAATTATCAATTTTGACTTGAGACGAATGCAAAAATGTTTGGAAACTTTTATTAGAAAAGTAAAATGCAAAGCCATATCAAGACTTTACTTTCAGTAAGTGTGTGCAAACGGGATAAAACAGTTTTGCATGGTAATTGTCATGTTGCTAAATTTTGTTTGTTTCCCTTCTTTTAGTGGAAAAGTGTAAGTCAAGCCATGAGAATATTTGCAAGCCCTCGCTCTGACTCCTTATTTCAGTTTTGCTCATTCCTATAAGTGTTTTGAGTTTACGACACATCAAATTAAGATTCAGGTCATCTTGAAATGTCTCCTTTTATGCTAACGGGCAACTGTGTTCCTCGTGAAGATCTACTCAATACAAGAGAGTTGGGTGCAACTGATTTAGGAGTGGTTCCGCCATGGAAGTTCTTGGTCTCCCATAAAAAGGGCTTTTGTTCGATAAGACTTTGATGGTAAGAGTCCTCTTGTTCTCAAAATACTCTTTATTCAACTGGCTGGTTGCTAACCACACATCCCAATCGACGATCAAGCATAACTGAAGATCTGGTGTAGCGTAGGGTGAGCAAGCAACAAAATTTATCGTACCACGGGGATCTAACCTTACCTTACTTCAGGTTAAGGGTTCATCATTTATCCAACCTAGGATAGTGATTAAGAAGAGTAAACAAACTAACCTAGCTAATTATAAGGTGGTGGAGCTCTTTAGGTTAGGATCCCTCTAGTTTAGTCAATTGGAACAATGTTGAGTACTATCCTAGCTCGATTGACTCACCATCCTCTTGTTAAGAGATATTCTCACTCGGGATTGACCCGAAATGACAAAGTGATGGATGGATAGGTTCTTCATTCAACCTAGGGTTTCATATATTTCTAGGAGAACGATTGAATCAACTCCCTCGTGGGATTACCCGGACAATATGCGATAGGAGTGATCTGAAGACACTAATTGTGGGCTTTAAGGGGATTATCTGCCTCCTAGGTCCAAAGCTCAATTGCTATGAAAAGGAAACCAAAATCAATAATTCACGAACAACCATCCAACACTTTGATAAATTCATCAATCAAACATGTATTTGTCACATGCATCAATATTAACCCAAAACCTATGCAGGAACGAAAGACCGAGCAAACTAGGTCCTCACTGGGATACACGATAAGAACAAAGCATAAGGAATGCATCACTCACTCTCGACCAGTGGGTTTAGGACCATTCTGATGCAAAAGATGTGCATACTCAAACGCTCATCCCTGTCGTCTCTTCACTAGGATGGTAACCTCTAATTGTTAGAAATTACAAGATCGATGTCATCATTAGCTTGTTTGGAGGTCTTATACATGGGTTCAGATGACTGGCTAGGGCCTTAGACATGGGGGAAATGTTTTTTGGTTGGTGGTAAATGTCGCAACCGCCCCTCGAAATCGGGGGATCCGTCACGAATTGCTCGGATTCGCCATCGATCTTACTTGGAGTGGATCGAACACTCATTTGGTCCGATCTCGACCTTAGGGTCAAAACCGAATTCTGGTCTGCGAAATTTAGATTTTTGGGTTTCGCGAGTACGATTATGTGTGTGGAAGTGTATTCACACCCCACAATGCCCAAAATTGGTACTACTTAAATTGATAAGTTTTTGAAGGAATTGAGTGTATTAATATTATTTGGCTTTATTCATGTATTTAATTATGAGATTCAATTAATTAGGTATTGATTAATATACAATGTGATCATACGTCTATTGACATAATTCTCAAAATTAAAGAAAGAGTTTTTGGTTTGTTGGACTCGAACCTATTGGTTGCCTACGTACCCGAGTAATCGGGATCAAAGTCCACGTAGTTCGATTAAAATGAGTGATTTGAAATGTTAACGCTTACACGTTAAATTGTTGAGAAAATATGTTGGTTGGACTTGAAACCTATTGGTTGCCTACGTACTCGATTAGTCCGGATCAAAGTCCACGTAGTTCGTTCAAGTTGAATAGATCTTTTAAAGACATGATCATAACATGCCCTATTGGTCGTGGTTAAGATGATAATTTGAGTTGTTAGGAAATGATTTTTAGTGATTGAATGATAGGTTATCTTTGTAAGAATTTCATCGAGAATGACCATCACGGTCTATCGACCATGATTCCGTATTAAGGAAATTTACTAGGTAAGTAAGTATATGTACGAACAATAGAAGCCCAAACGAGGATATTAATCAAGATTGTTAATATTTTGAAATATTAAGGGATAATCTTATCTTGGTAAAAAAGAGATCTTAACACGATTAGTCGATATGGCTTTGCGTATTAAGCTTAATCAACAATAAAATTGAACGAAAAAGATAAATGTCAAGAAATTTGTGGTAGCCTTACTGGTTGATTGGTTGGCTACGGATATATTGTGGTTGGAAGGTTCTGGGTTCGAAGCTCTAAAACGATTAGTCCTTATACGATTTTTACAAAGGACGGTGGGGAGTAAGGGGTCGTTTGCTTGATGGATTTGAGTCATGGATTTGGGACTCAAATCCCAAGCATGATGGATTTTAGCCAAATCCATTGTTTGTTGTTAGGTGTTAAATCTGTGGGGTCCACGGATTTGTTTCCTTTTTGGATCCAAATCCGTGGACCCCACGAACTTGTAAATCCCACATATTGGGGTGTGATTTGTAAATCATTGATGGCTAGTTATATTTATAGCAAATCCATCATAATTATATCATCAAATCTATCATGCAAACAATAGACTCTTCAAATCCATGATGGTACAAATCCCTCATAAATCCAAAGGTTTTTTTGAACCAAAACCCTCATTTTTCAAATCCAACAAGCAAACGACCCCTAAATAGCGGTGTTGGCCTGAGCATCGGCGGCGGCGACAAGCGGCGGAGAAGCAGAGGGAAGGAAGGGCGGCGACTGACAGTCTATTGACAGGTGAGGGTTTTGATTTTTATGTCTGGGGTTATTTGGTTTCTTGGACTTTTGTTCAGTTCTAATTTTTTTTATCTTTATTTTGGTTTTTATGGTTCGATCTGGTGGAGGACGGGAGAGATGGAATCAGTCGGAACTTAGTGGGATGAGAGCTCGCCGCCGGCGAATACAGGCGGTGTCGCCGACGACTTTTACCGCAGTGGAAGTTTTGACCTCAGGTAAGATTTGTGGGGTTTCTGATTTTTGGGGGTTTGACGATTTTGGGTTTGTATGGGTTTTCTAGTGATGGTGAGGGATTTTGTTCATGTGAATCGGTTTATGGTGGTTTTGACTTGTTTCAGCTACAGATTGGGGAAATTAGTTTCATTTATGGTTATGAATCCTGAATTTGGGGTCCAGATCAGGTCAGTATCCTTGCTATCAGTAACTATCAGTAATCCAATCATGTGTCCCCACGTGTCAGTTTTTTTTTTATTTAAATTAAACACGGAGGGGCACTAAGGTAAAATTGCACCCCCTATTTAATGATGTCTCTGACGCGCTGACGCTGACCAGATCACATCAGCGCCTTCTCTCTCCTCAAACAACCTTTAATTTTCCTTCTCTTAATTTTTAACGAACGATTTCTCACTCGTTTTAAATCGGAATTTAATTTTTTTTGCACAGTTAGATCTAGGGGTGGGATTCGGTCGGTAAACAATTTACCGTTTACCGAATTTACCGGTTTCGGTATACCGAAGTTGGCCAACTGGTTACCGATTACCGATACCGGTTTGTAACCGGTTTACCGATTACCGAATTACAGGTAAACGGTAACAAACCGGTATTACCGAAATACCGTGAGAAGCGATTTCGGGCGATTTTTTGGTCGGTTTACCGAATATTTACCGAACCGAATCTCTGGAAGTGGGGTGATGTTGTAATATTTCGATTTTTTTGAGTTTTTTGCATCATTTTAGTAATTAATAATTTATTATTAACTCTTATTTACAATATTTTTGAGGCCTATACTTACATTCATGTATGTAATATTTTATATTAACTCTTATTTACAATATTTTTGAGGCGCAACACTAGGGAGTAGGGAGGGGGGATTCGGTATCGGTAATACCGATTTACCGTCGGTATTTACCGATACCGTTTTCGGTAAACCGACTCCCCCAACTTCCCGCTCGGCTACCGATACCGCCGGTAAACGGTTTACCGGTTCGGTAAAACGGTAAACCGTTTACCGGATTACCGTTTACCACCCCTAGTTAGATCAGATTAATTGTGCTCTTCAAAATGATATCCACTTTGATATTTTTCAGACATAAAAAAATTTGTCAGTTATTACCAGTCTATACCATATGGTAATGACTGGTATTGACCATACCATATGGTATGAAAAAATTTGTCACATCAATATATATTACGTTACCACCCAATACCATATGGTATAGTGTGGTAATATCAATATATATTTCGTTACCACCCAATACCATATGGTATAGTGTGGTAATATCAATATATATTTCGTTACCACCCAATACCATATGGTATAGTGTGGTAATATCAATATATATTTCGTTACCACATAATACCATATGGTATATTGTGGTAATATCACACAATACCATACAATACCATATGGTATAGTGTGGTAATATCAATATATAATTCGTTACCACACAATACCATACATTACCATATGGTATAGTGTGGTAATATCAATATATAATTCGTTACCACACAATACCATACATTACCATATGGTATAGTGTGGTAATATCAATATATATTTCGTTACCACCGAATACCATATGGTATAGAGTTATAATATCAATATATATTATCTAAAAGAAAAAAAACAGAAGGAGATAGAGAAAAATCGTCTTGTGTCGCCTCTCATTTCCTCTTCCGCAATCAAGAACACCAAAATGCCGAAAAAATGAGAAAGATCGAAATTGAGGCCAACGAGATGATGAAGAGAAGAAATGCAATGAAAAAGAGTGGCTCCAATTTGTATTCGTTATGTAAAAAAAAAAATAAAGAAGAAGAGAAATGAGCAGATTTAGATCTAGAAATGAGATTGAGAGAGAAAAAGGAAGAGAGAAAGAGAGAAGATCTGGAAAAGAGATTGGGAGAGAAAAGGGAAGAAAGAAGGAAGATAGAAAGTTGCAGAGAAGTGATTTCTCTTTCCTTCTTTAAAAGTGCAGCTATTAAATATGAAATAAAATAAAATAAAAAATTTAATGTATAAACGGACAAAAATACCCTTTCCTACTCAGCGTCCGGCCCAATCACACGATTGCATGCCTCCTAGATCTATGGTACCTATTCATTACTGACATGTCAGTAACCAAGTGATTACTGACACTATCTGCTACCTGAAATTGGATTGTGGGTTTTGAAATTGTGAGCTTGGGTGGTGATAATGTGCTTTTCGATTTTGGAAGCTTGTGACATGTTATGAAGAACTTGAATTTGTGTTAAAATGGGTTTTGGAAGTGTTTTCTGTCGTTGGGCAGGGGGTTTGACGATATGGTTTTAATGGTGAAACAGATGTGGAAATATGAGTATATGACTGGTATTTAGGGTCATTTTCTGGGTTTTGAGGTTCATGGCTTGAAAACTCAGATTTGATCCTTCGACTAAGTGGGTTTCGAGTGGTTTCTTTTTGCGTTAGTATGGGGGGTTTTGGTAAATATGGGATGGTTTGAAGTTTCGAAAGTTTGATTTGGTTAAGGCTTCTAGAAATGGTTAAAACAAAGAAGATGGAAAGCGGGTAAATTTACATGTTACATGACTATAGACACTACTTTTGCTTGTGCTTAGTGAGTCTTATAACATGTTTTCAATGCTGAATTTGGCCTCAACTTGCAAATAGAGGTGGCAATTGGATCGGATTCGTGGATTCGTGGATTGGATTGGTGGATCCATGGATCGAATGGATTGGATCCAATGGATTGGTGGATTCATGGATTGGATCAAATGGATTGGTGGATTGATCCATGAATCCAAATGACATTCAAGGCTTGGACCAAAATGTAAAATTTGAAAAGTTTTGGTACTAAAATGTCATAATGAAAATTTTTAGGTATCAAAATATAATTTTCCAATGATATTTTTCGTATAAAAATATAAATTTTAGGTACCAAAATGTAAAATATAAAAAATATAGGTATCAAATCGTAATTTGCCATTTGGATCCATGGATTGATCCATGAATCCACCAATCCAATTGGATTTGAATCAAATGGATTGGATTAGGTGGATAATTTGGTGGATGGATTGAATTGGATTCATGGATTTGGATCCTAATTGCCACCTCTACTTGCAAATGATTGTGGTGATTCTTCATTCTAGTTGTGAAACATAATCTGTATCTACATGGTTGTTTGGTTCTCGATTCTGGAAATTAGTGTATGTGGTAATAGTTTTAGTTGTGCTTTACTCTTTTTTTTTTTTACCAAAACGATCGCTCGTATTACCGAGAAAACAGTCAGATACAAAGGAGTTCAAATGACCGAAAACAGCCACGCAACAAAATCGAACCCAACTAAAGAAGGGAACAAAGAAAGGGCTTTTCGTGCCACCAAATGGGCAACCCTATTCAACACCTACCAACAAACTGGACAGAGAAATGCACAAAGGATTGACGAAGCACCATCATCTCCTCAAGAATCGTCCCTCCACGGGTATCTTCGGTCAATCCTGCCAAAATCTTGTCAATGACAACCTTAGCATCCCCCGCAAAAAGAATCGTTGTCAAGCCCCGTGCAAGACACCATCGCATCGCATCCCTGAACGCCAACAGCTCCACCAGGAAAGGATCCTCAATGAACTCGTACAGCCTCGCCTCCGCAGTCACCACTCTTCCCAACGGATCCTGTAACACCCAACCCCCAGCCCCATGAGACCCGCATCTCACAGCCCCATCAACCCGAACCACCCAAAGGCCCGGGCTGAGAACCTGATTAAGACCCCCGGAATGCCCGGTCCTGCCCCCACCAACATCCACAACCGGCCGCGCCTCATTCGCCACCTCCCATTCCACTACCTGCAACCGAAATTGAGAAAGCAAAACAGGTATGGTGTATAGAGTAAAGTCAAACACCACCCAATTCCGCGCCTTCCAAATCCGCCAAAACAAGGCCACAACCTGCATTAAAACCTGACCATCCAAATTCTCCTGCTCGAGGAACCGTCTCCAAAAAGATGCCATGTGCTCCTGGGGAAAACTTTCACGAACCCCATCAAGACCAGTCCCTCCCCAGACCCCCTGAGCCACCCTGCATCGGAAGAAGAGGTGTTCAAGAGACTCCTCCTCCTCCCCGCACACCGGACAGTCGCGCACACCATCCACCCCCCTCCCACTGAGGGCCTCCCCTGTCGGCAAAACCCGACGCACCAGCTGCCAAATGAAGTACTTCAATTTCGGAGGCAAGGATGCGGACCAGACCCTCTTCCATAATCCACGGTCCCAGGGCACCACCCCTTGCTTATTCACCAATTCCCTCTCTCGCCGCAATTGAGAAGCTAAATGGTATCCCGACTTAACGGAATACACACCCGAAGCCTCCCCAATCCAAACCAAGCGATCAGGAACAGGATCAATAGGCAGGGGAATAGCCGCAATTGCCCGAACCGTGTCTTCCTCGAATATTTGACGTAGACAATCCATCCTCCATGCCCCCTGCTGAATCAGTGAGGCCACCATCCCCTCCACCCTAACAATTCCCTGCCGAGCCCGAGGTGGTCATGGATGAAGGCGAGGCACCCAATTATCATGAAGAACATCCACCGTAGCGCCCGATCCTACCTGCCAACACAAACCCTGTCGCAACAAATTTCTCCCATGTAGGATCCCACGCCATCCCCAAGAAGGAAGGGAGCCAGGAGAGGCCTCAAGAATAGACGTACGAGGATAGTACTTTCCCTTCAGCAAGCGCGCCACCAGGGAATTTGGCTCTTTCCAAAGACGCCAAGCCAATTTCGCTAGCAATGCCTGATTAAATTCCTCAAAGCGTCGAAAGCCCATCCCGCCTTCATGTTTACTCATACAAAGTGTCTTCCAAGAAACCCAATGGACCCTCCTTTCCCCATGCTGCACTCCCCACCAAAAACGAGCCAGATGTCTATCCATAGACCGACACAACGAGACAGGGAACATGAAGCACGACATTCCGTAGACAGGCAAGGCATTTGCCACAGCTTTAATGAGAACCTCCTTGGCCGCCCACGAAAGACATCGTTGCTTCCATCCCTGAAGTCTGCTTAGTACCCGCTCCTCGAAATACCGAAACGTCTCCATCTTAGAACGACTCACCAAAGAAGGAAGCCCAAGGTACTGATCAGTCACACCAACCGTACCAACCCCCAGGATTCGCCCCAAGACCTCCGCATCCGGCGCTAGAATATTACGACTAAAGCACACCGCAGACTTAGCTAAGTTAACCTTCTGGCCACTAAGCATCTCGTATCGATTTAGGAGAGAAAATAGCGTCCCACACTCCATTGGTGAAGCTCGAAGGAATAGGTATGAGTCATCTGCAAAGAACAAATGTGTAACAACTGGACATCTTGGACTAATGCGTAGACCAGCCAACGATCGGGTTTCCAACGCCTGTCTGAGTAATGCCGCAAACCCCTCCGTACATAAGGCAAATAACAAAGGAGACAACGGATCCCCCTGCCTAAGACCACGAGTCGACCTAAAGTATCCCACCGGCTGTCCATTCATCATGACGGAAAAAGTCGAAGAAGTCATACAAGCCCGAAGCCACTTAATCCATTGCGCACTGAAACCAAGTTTCTCAAGCAATGCGAACAAAAATGGCCATTCCACCCTATCATACGCCTTCTCCATATCCACTTTCAACGCCATATACCCTTGTTTCCCGACTCGCTTGTTCTGCAAATAATGCATCACCTCATGCCCAATAATGACATTGTCCACAATCTGTCGCCCACGCACAAATCCATTCTGCCCTGGAGAAACAATCGATGGCAAATATCTCGCCAATCGTTCCGCTAATATCTTTGCAATGATCTTGTACACAAACTGGCATAGACTAATGGGACGGACTTGAGTCATTCTCTCCACCCTCTCTACCTTTGGAACCAAAGTCAACCAAGTGTGATTAAAGTTCTTCAAAAGAGAACCCGTCTCAAAGAAATGACACACTGCTGCAATCACATCTCCCCCAACCGTATCCCAAAACTGACGAAAGAAAGTCCCTGTGAATCCATCCGATCCCGGAGCTTGCGTTGCCCCAATTTGGAATACACTGCGACGAACTTCAGCTGGTAGCACCGGGGCCGCCAGTCTCTCGTTCATTCTCTCAGTCACCGGATGTGGGAAATTCAATTGGGCAACTGCTTCTTCAATCTTTTGAGCACAGACACCCGATGTCGTGAACAAATCTGTATAGAAATCACAAGACACCTGGCCTTTCTCCTCCTCCGAAGTCACCCAATCACCCGCCGCATTAAACAGCCCATGAATAAAATTCCGGCGTCTCCTGGTCTTCGTAACCGTGTGGAAATAGGGAGTATTCCGATCCCCTTCCTTCAGCCACTGAGTTCTCGACTTTTGACGCCAATAAATCTCCTCCTCAATCCATGCCTCATTCAATTGCCGCTCCAACACCCTAATTCGATCCCAATCCACCACTGGAACTTCCCGGGTCTCCTCCAATTCCTTCTGTAAACTCCTAATTTTACGTTCTGAGTTCGATTTGCCGGCTTTATTCCAGATATACAGCTCATGGCGAAGCTTTTTGAGCTTGCACCAGAGCCTGTACATCGGAGACCCCACCACCTCCATCGCCCATACTTTTTGAACCAATTCTCGGACCTCCTCATTATCTTTCCATCGCACATCAAATCGGAAAACCGACTTACCAGTACGAGGCAGCTGTTCCGTTGCTAGCAAAAGGATCCGATGATCTGATTCCCGATCCGACAAATGATGGACCACCGAATCTGGCAACCTTTGCATCCACATTGACGACGCCAGAACTCGATCTAATCTTTCCTGAATGACAACCTGCGGATTAGTTCGTCTATTCGTCCAAGTATATGGGGCGCCAATAAAGCTCACGTCAAATAATCCTAGATCATCAACAAATTCCCTAAAATTACTAGACTGTGAGGGTCTCCAAGGTCTCCCACCCTCCTTCTCATTAGACGCTAACATAGAATTAAAGTCCCCTGCGACCACAAACGGAACACGAAGCCTGGAACAAAACTCTTGGATGCGGGAAAATTGGTTTGTTCGAATTTGATAATCACAACTAAGGTAAACGAAGACCACCACATAATCAAAGTTCTCTTTATTCAAATGTAATGCCACAAAGAACGAATCACTACAAAGGACCGAAACCGTAATCTCGGTGGACCAACCTACTGCTATACCGCCGGCAGCCTGGACAGCATCTACTAAAAACAATTCAGAATTGAAAAATCCTAACCGCCTCATCTGGCGTGACACAATAGACCTAGAAGACAAAGTTTCAGAAACACAAATAATATCAGGAACATAACGCCTATTCATTTCTACTAGCTGCCGAATTGTCGAAGCCGGTCCAATTCCTCGACAATTCCAAAACATCAGTCTCATTTATCGGCGGGGGGCTACTCGCGGCTGGCTTCCTCCACCGGTTCTTCCTTCACCTCCTCCTCAAAGCAAAGCTTCTTTGGCTGCAAGTGTCCCTGCTCCTCCTCAGCCTCCATCTCATCACAAGACCTCTTACGGTCAAACAACATTTCCTCCAGCTCTCCCAAGGCCATTCTGAACCCTAGTTTCTTCCTTCCCGAAGTGGATTTCCTTGTCACTGCTGGGCGGGATCCTCCACCTTGGCGTCCAGTGTTAGCCTGTCCTTGTTGCTGGGGTTCAGCAATGACAATTCCTGGGGCACGTGAACGTGGGCGCTGCTGAACTACTGGAGCATCCTCCATCTTACCCTTTCCCTTTTCCTGAGCTGTATAACGGCGTCCCCCGTTCCGTGGCTCCTCAGCACGCACCTCCCTTTCACCATTCAGCCTCTCAGGAGTTGGCAGCATCGCCTCATCCACCCCCTGTTCATTATCAGCCTCCTCACCCTTCAGCATCAAACCTTGTACCTCCTGCTGAACATCAGCAATCAGGGACTCGTCTTCAGCCTCCGCCATCATTGCATCAATTTGGACAGGTTCAGCTCGCACTTGGCGTAGAGGCAACAATGTTTTCTCGTCCAGCTTAATACCAATCGGATCCGTGGTGAGTTCCCCATTATATATCTCTGCTGTTTGATGCCTAGGGAATTTGCAGGCTCTCTCACCATGCCCAACTCTGCCACACCTGAAACAAAACAGAGGCAATCGCTCATACCTAAGACGGACCCTGAATTCACCAAGGCGCGGGTTCTGAGGTGTCAGCCTAGTCCTCAGCGGCACTTCCAGATTCACCAGCACTCGTGTTTTGAGAAGAGTCCCTGTTTCACCTCGAACTCCGTACAGTCCCGTTTCAACCTCCGCCCCAATCTTGTTAGCCAATCGCCGACCCAGCTTAACAGTACGGCATTGAGCAGGTACATCCCACAGCTGTATCGTGAAGGGAACACGAGCCAGCTGGTGGTAAAGGAAGTGTTAAAGAGTTTTTCGTTGTCTTTGTTTTTAGAAGAAGAAGAAGAGAAGAAGAAGAAGAAAGAACCCCATGTAAGGAGAAAGAAAGATCCCAAAGAAGAAGCCTGTTGTTTTTCTCTATTGCTGGTGGGTGAGAAAGAAGAAAAAAGAAAGAAAGAAAAAGATAGAAGAAGAAGAAAGTAGAACCTTGTGATGAAAGGCAAGTACAAAGCGTGGGGGAAGAAGAAGAAGAAAGAAAAGTGAGTAGAGGCATGGAGAAGAAGAAGGAAATGACCAACCTCACCCTTTTCTGTTTTTTTTTTTTTTTTTACCTTGACAGAGTTTTTATAGCAGGAGAGGCGTTATTGGTGGGGGGTTTGATTGGCTCATAGGGATATAGGTTTACATGTATTTTTCTTATTGGTTAGTGAGTGGGTGGGGCATGGTCTGGTTTGACCATTATGGTTCGACCATTATGGTTAGACGGGTTTGGATTTGGCCCGAATCTGGTTGGGCTTGGATTTTGGGCTGGCAAAGTGGACTTTTGTTTGGACCCGTAAGTTTTGAATATCAATTTCTAACGAGATCAATTACTAGTAACACCGCGAAGAGGAAAGTCACCTGAGAGAACCCCTTTATTTAACCACCCACCTTGTGGTGAGCGGACGACGGCACTCGTCATTAAGCCATGTGGCCAGTTACACCAATCCTTTCTGGATAGGCTAAGCTTCCTTTTTCCTGAAGTTGTACTCCTCCTGTGGAGTTGTTCGTATCAAGCACTAAAGGAGGTTGCTTGCATGTGGCCGGGTTGTAAACATCATATCTGTGTTCTTTGAAGGAAATAAGCTAATTGAGGATTTCCGTTCCTCTGATTTTTATGATTCAAATCCTCTGTTGTGCTTGGGAGTTTCCTTTTTCCCAATGTTCTTTCCACGACACCCAGCGACCGACCATGAAATCGTCACCAAAGATGCATCAAAGGAGCGGTTAAATTCTCCTCCCTATGCCCTGGGATATTTCTAATTCTTCGGCGGTGTAATCGAGATCGTTCTGGCAATCGAAGAGAAATTCTTAGCCAAATTATCAGTAGTACTCTCACAGATCCCCCTCGATCCATGTTCCAATTCTTCAAACACCGTCACCATCTGACGATGTAAAATGGCAACAGAGGATAGAGATCAGCATGGCAAGTGAAAGCTGAGATCCCAGAAAGTCTGTTTCGGTTGCACCTGAGAATCGAAAGATCGTCGGAGGTCGTCCAACATCGACGACGATTGATTCCTACACAGGGCATTTAAGTCAAGATTCAATGGAGTTAAAAACTTCATTTTTAATAACATCTACAGTCCCAGAAAAACTTCCGGTAAGGGTGTCATGTTGATAATATTAATGGCAAATTCTATTGATTACGAGAATTTTGAAATTTTTAATTGATGGTTCTGAGTATTAAACTGAAGTTTTAACTTTTCAGTAAACGCCACTATTGCCGGAAACCTCCCGCGGATGGGAGAGTAAGACTCGTTTAATTCTTTTGATTAACATAAGCGACCCTCCTCTGGAATCCGACCATGGGCGAAAATAGTCTACGGTGTGGTATCACAAACGGTGAACTCGCCGAAAAACCTCCCCCGTCGGAGATAGCAATTAATTGTCGGAACAGTTACAAGCCGTTGGCGAGTAATTGCGAATTTTCAATCCTAAATTTATTTTGCATTAAAATTTTTATATATGTAGGTAACGATTAATTGGCCTATTTATTGTTTAGTCCCATTTTTATTGCCAAGAATTCATGTCATTAATGGTATTAATCACATGTTCTACGATTTCAAGCGATGAAGTCTTCCTTAATGCATCAACTATGATTTCTTATTTCTTTAGAAATAGTCAAATAGGGATTTCACTTGGCTCATGAATCAGCTTTGGCCCCAAATAAAAAACGGATAGTCGAGAAAGCATTGAACATTTATTCTTCAGATGCCCCCTAGCCACCAAATTGTGGACTTTAGTGGGATTGAGCAACTTTATTGAGACCGCCCCGACTGTTAACTTTAGTCTATGCTCGGGAAACCAGGTTAGTTTTAAATGCTATTGTTCTTGTTGCCGCCCTCGGGATGGATACGCGGGTACTAGTGGCAACATGTCATGGTCTCTGAGACCTCCCCATTCCACATTCTCCATTGCGTTTGCTTACTTTGGAGAATCTGGAAGTCTAGAAATAAAGTGTTTTTTTTTAATTCTACCAACCTCATGTCCGTTCCCTAGCCAGACAATTCTACAACCATGTCCTTGATATCTCAAACACTCTCCTCCCCCCCCCCTCCCAACCCCACAACTCTCTTCCCAAATCATCCAACCACCACTTGGGTCCCGCCACCAGATGATTACTTGAAGATCAATTTCGACGGTGCTGTTTGTGACACCGGGTGTTCGTCTGGGTTTGTTGTCCTTGGGTCAGACGAACATGTGGTGTTGGCATTCGGGTTACAGCATCAAGGAATAGTCAACCCTTTCCTGACAGAGCTCCTAGCCATTAGAGACACTATTTTCATCATCACCTGAAGATCTTTGACTCACGTGATAGTCGAAGGTGATTCCGAAGTGGTCGTAAAGCAGATCCGGCAAGGCATCATAGAAGACTCGATTGGTGGTCCGGTGTTACGAGAGTGTCATCAGATCCTTAGCTCTTTGTCCATTTGTATAGAGTTTAGAGCGGTACCTAGAACTACCAACAGTGCTGCCCATAGAGTGGCGCGTAAAGCACTGCTTCTGTCTCGTCTAGAGCTAGAATTTTTCGATTTTTTGGGGTGGCTTCATTAGAATATATTATAAGTGATCTTGGATAGGTTTGTATGGATAACTTTTGTCCTCTATTGATATCACTAAGAAATAAATAAAAAAAGTGGACTTTTGTTTGGCAGATTGGGTTTGGTTGACCGAACTGGACCTTGATTCAACTTTGGGCTATCTTGTTGACTTTGCATTGACTGTGGGTTTAGGCTTGGACTTAAGCCCAATTTCTCTTTTACACTCTTGTAAATACAATTGTAATTAGTTGTAATGTTACTTAAATTTACTAATCGTAATTGTACTTTATGTTTATGGTAATTGTACTTATAATAATTTCTTATTTATGTTTGATTAATATGATTATTATTGATTTTGCTATCTGTTATTGTTCCAAAATTGAAACCCAATCTTCGTTTAGACCCAACTTCTTAAAAAGATGATCAACTCTTGTCTAGCCAATTTGCACCCATTGAGATTTGCTATTGCTAATCTCATTTAATCTATGAAATCACAACCGACTCGAAGCACACTTGAAAATTGTTTAATATTTTCTATTGCCAATCTTAAATGAAAACTAGAATCTATTTAGTTAGATGTGTTTTAACCCGGACAAAAGGTGGTGTCTACAGTAAACATAGCAGGGAGGTTCCACGTTTCAACCTAAAACCAATACAAGGTTCTATGGCTTTGACTAGAACCTTCTTCTACCAACAATGGCCACTAGCATCGACCAAACACCACATTTCCAAGTTCCAACTATTCCAAACCACAACCAATCACCAAACCCTTCCCAACAAACTTTCTTTGCTACACTTGCTATCAAACTTTTCAAGCACAAGAGTGAAAGCGGTAAATAATCATGTACGTGTCTCAATAGTTTGCATGCTAAGAAACACTTTTCGAGTATATACAACATTTTGTGACAACTCTCTTTTCTTCCTAGGACCTTTTATTACTTTATTTTTCACTTCTTTTCTCTTTCTTTTTCTTGAGGCCTAGTAGAGAGCTAAACATGCCACATTCTTTAAACTTTATAACCAATGCTCATTTATTAAGCACTACCTCCACCACTCACTTTTCATTCTTAGCAACACCATGCACAAATCAATTATGTGGAACCTCAATTAAGCTCAATCGATATGATGGGAGATTCCAAACACAAAGGTGACTCGACAATGGTGTAGACACAAAGAAAGTAAGGTCGTTCTATCTATCTTGATTAGGGATGGCAATGGGGCGGGTTTGGGGCGGGTCTGCCTAAACCATCCCCATCCCCATCTTCAAATACCCAAACCCATACCCGCCCCATACCCATGCGGGGGAATGTTTTGCAAACCCATCCCCATACCCGTGGGTTTCGGGTACCCATGGGTAATACCCATCCCCGTACATCCAACATTATTATACCTAAAACTTACAAGAAAAGTTTTAATTATAACCATAAACAAACCTATTATACCACGAAGTCAACAAAACACGGTCATTTTCTAAATACTATTAAAAGAATATGATCCTAAAACATCCATTAATACATAATATAGACTATAATATTTTTTAAATTATTATGCTCTAACTCTTGATACATTTACTAAGTAATAATTAACTAACATAATTTTGTTGACAAGGGGGAAAGTGAAAGAGTGGAAGGAGAATTGAGGGAAATGAATTAGGTTTTGATTAAGGTGGTTACTCAATTGCATTTCTACTATTTATTTTCTCGAGTTATCATCATCATCATTGATAGATTACAATTTAATCCACGTATTTTTTGATATGTGAAGAAATTCTCTTGGTGGGGCGGGTATGGGTATGGGTATGGGGCGGGGGAGGCTAAAACCATACCCGCCCCATACCCATCAAACCTTTTGCGGGTTTTACCCATACCCGCCCCATACCCGGTCAAAGCGGGGATTCCCCGCGTTGACCGGGTATGGGGCGGTCGGGTACCCGCGGCCAAGGGTTTGATTGCCATCCCTAATCTTGATTCACGAAAGAGATCCTTAGACACATGGCTCCAAAGGGTTGACAAGAGGATAATTCAATCGGGACAAGTCAAATTTCGGGCCGTGGACTAAACCAATGCCTCCATCTTCCTCATTAGTGACAACGTGAACGCTACACACCATGGTAAGAGGGATCTACCACACAAGAATCAAACGAGCGACACAAATCTAATATGGCTACCTAGATGCTCAATCATTCATTCCAACTTCCAAATTTTGATGCATAGCAATTGTGATCAATGAGTAATCAATCAAAAACATCCATTGGTTCGCAAACACATGAGAACTGAACATTTACACAACCCCAATGCATATATCAGTCATCATCATAGGTTGTTCTCAATCACAAACAAGTCATCCATACATCAATACTAATAGCCACGAGATTCAAAACAAATCATCAAAGGTGCCACTATGGTCATGCAAAATGAAAAGTTGCTATGTTGGAGCCCTCAAATTTTAAAATAATGGGCATACAATTAGGCTCCAAGCATTCAAAACCAAACCAATCATTCACACACACAAGCATAATACCACACACACTTAAGCTCGTCATTGCCCTTAATGGTATAAAATAAGGAGGTGGAATGATGTTACCGAATAAGTTGTGAATGTTAGTGTTTGAGAGCAGGGGGCGGGTGAGATCAGGAAGATAATGGAGACAGAAAAACACCAGCAAAAACTCTCCAATGATTGTCTTATTGAAAGGAAAAAAGATGCAAACCGATGATGGTTGGGTTGCCTCCCACCAACCACTTCTTTAACATCGTGAGTCAAACGGTTTCTCCTCGAGTTTTGGTCCAACATAGAACCTCCTTGAAGTTGAGGTTCTCGTCGGTGATGTGGATTTGCAAGTCACGAGCATTGGACGGGTCCATGATTGAGGGCTGGTGAACTTGGAAAGTATTGAGGCTCCATCCACGAGACCTCTTCTTATTTCCTTCTTCGTTCTTCTCTTTGCCCCATACCATGTAATGCATCATCGAGTTGTGTTGTCTGTATGTGTTTCAAGGATTTTAAATTCTTGATTTATGAGTTGTGATTTACTTTAAAGTATGAGTTGTGTTTTATGAGTGTGCTTTGTCTAGTTCATATGTTTCTATGATGTGAGTTTTGTTATTATCTTTCGTTATATGAAAGAATGCTTGCATCAATTTGTGTTAGTTAAGTTTTTTTTTGTGACGATCTCATATTAAGTTGATGATATGACTATTATTGGATCTCCTGAAGAGCTTCCTAAAGCAGTTGATTGCTTAGAGACATAAGTTAAATTGAAGGATTTAAGATCCTTTTTGTGGGCAAGGAAGGTAATGTTGAAAAAGTGGGAAAGTAATTTTGCATGAACGAATTATGTTCATCAAATAACATTAGGATCCTAAGATCACTAGAAGTGACCAAATATCCATTTAGAAATCAAGAAAGAAGTGAAACATTAGGTCCTGAAGTACCATATGTTGATGCATTAGAGCACCAATGCACCTTGCTAGCCAAGTACCATATAAACTATCATTTTGGTGTTGATAATATTGGCAAGATACAATGTTTCCCTCATTACAACGTTGGAAAATACTTCGTTACCTCCGGGAACAATATATGCGATTGTTCTATTATGGTATTATCAAAGAGAGATTTGGTAAACTATATATCCAAATCATATATATCATTTGATCCTCATATTGGTTGATCGAAGACGAGCTATCTCCTACATGTGGTGATATAAATGTTTAATAAAGAAACAAAACAAACTATAATGGGCAAGTCCTGAATGTCTTTCGTTACACTTTGTGATCCACCATATCTCAAGTACTTGTGGTTGTGAACTATTTTCAAATGAAATGATCCTGACGATCATGTATGAAGAAAATCTAAAGATCATGCATCAAATTGACAATCTAGAAGATTGTCACTACCGACAACAATCTTTCTAAAAGTTGTTCGTGAAATTTGAGTTCAACGACTCAATAATCTGAAGTCATGTGGTCATGAGGGGGAGCATATACGCAATGCACTCTTTTTCCCTTAACCATGGTTTTTTTCCCAATGGGTTTTCCTAGTAAGGTTTTTAACGAGGTAGTATGAGATAACGTAATGCAATCTAGTGGACATCCAAGGGGGAGTATTATGTAAATATTGATATATGGATGACCAATGACCTACCACATTAGATGCTCACTTGTGAGTTACATGTAACCCCTATTTTTATATCATTACCTCTCATTCATATGCATTAATATAAGGATGTAGTGGTTACCAAAGTGTGCCTATAAATATAGCACACCATTGTATCAAAAGTGAAGAATGAATAAGAAGAACTCTTCTCCTCTCTAATCTTCTCTTAGACCAACTCCATTGCAAGCACCCAAATTTGGGGATCTTCATCCCCAAATTTGGGGTTCATCCCCATTTTCCCTTCTTTTGCTCCAATGCTACATCCTCTATATTTGGAGATTTCCATTTTTTAAGTTTTTCATTTACTTAAAAATATATTTATCGAAGACTTAATATAATTTGTTCATGTTAATTTTTGTATAGTTCATCATCATTTTTAAATACAAATTTTCCGGTAGAAATTTTTTTTTAATTTTGAGACCAAATTTTTGTTGACAAAAAATGATTGACCTAATTTGGGTTTACACACAACACTTGAAAATTATTAATCTAATTAAACCCCTAACTAATCCCCTAATTAAACCCCAATTAACCCTTAAAATCTTAAAAAGAAAAAGAAACGCCACGTGGCGGGCTTTGGAAAATCTCTATATTTGGGGAACCCCATTTCTACCCCCAAATTTGGAGATCATTTTGGAGATCTCCCCCAAATATAGGGACTCCTCCATTTATAGAGGCTCCATTGGAGCCAACCTTTCCCCAAATATAAAGGCTCCCTCATTTATAGAGGCTCCATAGAGTTAACCTTAATTGTTTATATTTTCATTAGTTTTATAACGGCTAAATTACATATTTGGTCACTCGAATTATATGAATCTTTCACGTTTGCCACCCGAATTACTTTTCTTTCTTATTCACCACTAACTTTACGAACCGTTTCACCGTTAGTCACCGGCCGTTACACTCCGTTAAATTTATCCTACGTGGCAGTCAACTATAAAGTTTGACTGTTACCTAGATGACGTGGAAATTAAAAAAATAAAAAATAAATCAATATATTTGTCCACCTCATCATTCCACTTAGTTTAATAGTTTGTCACTCTCATCATCCGTTTTAATCATGTTATTTACTTAATAAAAAATAATTAATTTACAAAACAAATAATATTATTAATTTAATTTTAATTGAAGCCTACATTTTAAATTCATCCACAATCCCTACTCAATAATCAAGACCCTTTTTCCCTTTGCCCCCAACCGAACCCAAAATCCCCTTCCCCTATCGAACCTCCCCTCCCCTTCCCCCAACTTCTCCATAGCCGCCGCCGAACCCAGCGAACTCCCTTAATGAATCTCCACCCAAAACTACCCGCTGGTCTATGGCCGGACAATAAACCCCCACCCCTCAACAAATCATCGTCCTCAATCACCCACCAAATCCGACCCAATCGTCACTCGCCAAGGCTCTCACCCGCTTCTACCTTCTGGCCGGAAGGTTGTCCAAATCTGCAGCCAACTCGCTTCCCATCGTCCGTTGTGACGACGAGGGTGTTCCGTTCTCATCGAATCGGAAGGTTGTCCAAATCTGCAAGACTGCAACTCGACGCGCTCCACCAGTTCCTCCCCTTCCCTTCCTTCCTAATCCGCCAACCGTCACTCTTCGAATGGGCACCGCAAATCGCATTCAAGGCCACCGTCTTCCTCTGCGGCGGCGGCGCCATCGGGACCTCGAATGCGGTTGCGCACAACGGCGTCCGTAGGATCTTGACCGGTGGAGAATAAATTAATCTTTTTTTTTTGCAATTTAATTAATTTTATTGAATAAGTGATATGATAAATCATAGAGTGAAATGATGAGTTGGAAAAATAAATTGATTTTTTTTAATTTCCACGTCATCTAGTTAACAGTCAAACTTTATAGTTGACTGTCACGTAGGACAAATTTAACGGAGTGTAACGGCCGGTGACTAACGGTGAAACGATTCGTAAAGTTAGTGGTGAATAAGAAAGAAAAATAATTCGAATGACAAACGTAAAAGATTCATATAATTCGAGTGACCCAACATGTAATTTAGCCGTTTTATAACATATTCATATTAGTTTCACTCATTTTTTGTCCCTAGCTAGGAAACTAGCAGAAGTTTCCTTCTTTCCGCTGATTCCCATTTCGCGGTACCCGACCCATATTCCCGCCCACCCCACGGCCGCCCAGTGGCCACCCCCACTTGGGTTCGCTCAGCTTTCACGTGCTCTTTCTCTTAGCTTGCTCCCATGGTCAGTCCTTCTTTCCTCCTCTCCACCCCCCCCCCCCCCCCTCTCTCTCTCTCTCTCTCTCTTTCGCTTTCGCTTTCGCTTCTAGCTTATTCTTTTTCTGGGCAGAGAGAGCTCTCGGGAAAGTTGTCAGTTCATGAGGTATGGAGCACAAAGTTGGAACCTTTTTCATCTCCAGCAGAGCTAAAACCAGAAGGGTTATCTATTATCATCACTTCATTTGCTGATTTCTTGAACTGGTTCTCACTGTGAATTTAAGAGATTTAGGTTGAGGTATTATTTTTGCCTACTTTGGTTGGTCTCCTTTTTTGAAATCCTTGGTTCTATCTCTTTTTGGGATTTGTTTTCATTAGTTAATTGCAGGTGGTGGGTTTAAAGTTCAGCAAGACTAATGATTCCAGGGTTTATTGGATTCCAAGCAAAAAAAGGTTTGAAGTGGGAGGTGGGTCTTTTGGAATTGATTTTTACTGGAATAGTAAAACCAAGCATGGTTTAGGTCTCCATGGAAGTTCATTTACATGGTTGGCTGAAGGGTAGAAGGTAGTTTTTTAAGAAAGTTCCGAGGGAGAAGATGAAGAGGAAGGAGACTCAAGATTCAACATCAAGCTCCACAACAAATGGAAGAGCAAGGAGCAGCTGCTCAGCTCAATCAAGACAATCAGCACGTGCCAAAATTGATCAAACTCCAATCGATGCAAAGCTAGATGAGGAGTTTGAGGAATCGGAGCAGCACGCCTTTGACTACTCCACCTCGGTTAACCTCAACGCCTCGAATTCCACCGGCAACAATGTCCCTTCATCTGAAGCAGTCTCAGCATACCTCCAGAAGATGCAAAGGGGCAGGCTCATTCAGCCTTTTGGCTGCTTAATTGCTGTTGAGGAACAAAGTTTCAAGGTCCTAGCTTACAGTGAAAATGCTCAGGAGTTGCTGGACTTGGCACAGCTTGCTGTTCCAAGCATGGGGCAGCAAGAGGCACTTGCTTTCGGTATGGATGTTAGAAGATTCTTTCGTTCATCTGGTTCAGCTGCCTTGCAGAAGGCTGCGAATCATCCAGAACTCAACCTCCTCAACCCGATTTTAGTCCACTGCAAGACTTCAGGCAAGCCGTTCTATGCCATCCTTCATAGAATCAATGTTGGGTTGGTTCTTGATCTTGAACCGGTTAATATGTCCGACCTGCCATTGACTGCTACTGGTGCATTGACTTCTTACAAGATTGCTGCTAAAGCCATCTCGAAACTACAATCTGTACCTAGTGGAAGTGTAAATCTGTTATGTGATGTTCTAGTGAACGAACTTCGGGACTTAACAGGTTATGATAGAGTAATGGTGTACAAATTTCACGATGATGAGCATGGTGAGGTTGTTGCAGAATCTGTTAGGTCTGACTTGGAGCCGTATCTTGGGTTGCATTATCCCGCTACCGATATCCCTCAAGCTTCGCGGTTTCTGTTTATGAAGAATAAAGTTAGAATGATATGCGACTGCTTAGCTCCTTCTGTAAAGGTAACACAAGATAAGAGCTTGGCTGAGCCAATTAATCTCTCCAGTTCAACTCTAAGAGCTCCACATGGGTGCCATGCTCAATACATGGCTAACATGGGTTCCATTGGATCGCTAGTCATGTCTGTTACTATTAATGACAATGAAGATGGGAATGACATGGAAAGTGATCTGCAGATGGGGAGAAAGCTGTGGGGGTTGGTTGTTTGTCATCATACAACGGCGAGATTTGTTCCATTTCCGTTGAGGTACGCCTGTGAGTTCTTGATTCAAGTTTTTGGTGTTCAGATTAGTAAAGAAGTGGAGATTGAAGCTCAGAGGAAAGAGAAGCACATCATACAAACTCAAACTTTGCTCTGTGACATGCTTCTTAGAGATGCTCCTGTAGCAATTATGACTCAGAAACCGAATGTAATGGATCTTGTTAGATGTGATGGAGCTGCACTTCTCTATAGGAAGAAATGTTGGCTGCTGGGAGTTTCCCCGAGCGCTGAACAGATGAAGGATATGGTGGAATGGTTGCTTGAGTATCATGGTGATAGCACAGGGTTAACTACGGATAGTATTATGGAAGCCGGTTATCCAGGAGCTTCAGTTCTTGCTGATGCAATTTGTGGCATGGCTGCTATAAGGATAACTTCAAGAGACTTCCTCTTTTGGTTTAGATCTCACACGGCGAAAGAGATCAAGTGGGGTGGTGCGAAACACGACCCTGATGATAAGGACGGTGGTCTGAGAAAGATGCAGCCGAGATCTTCATTCAAGGCATTTCTAGAGGTGGTTAAGTGGCGGAGCTTGCCTTGGGAGGATCTTGAAATGGATGCTATTCATTCTTTACAGCTGATATTGAGAGGCTCATTGCAAGATGAAGATTTGGTCAATGATGATTCGACAGTGATTGTTCGTGTTCCTCCATCATCGTCTGACAAGAGAATCCAGAGGGTGGATGAGTTGAGGAGAGTGACGAATGAGATGGTTCGTGTAATAGAAACGGCTGCTGCTCCCATCTTTGCTGTTGATGGTTCAGGTTGTGTAAATGGGTGGAATTCAAAAGCAGCCGAACTTACTGGATTGAGTGTAGAACAAGCAATTGGAGTGCCTTTGGTTGATATTGTCGACGGCGATTCGATTGATGTGGTCAAGTCTGTTCTGTTGTTAGCTTCTGGAGGTGATTCTATTAATTTTGGTTTATGTTCTATATGAATTGAGTCATTATAATTGTTCTTTTTGGTAAAAACGAAAGAATAATGAAATTCTAAGTGTATGTTTGTAAACCAAAATCAAATAATTTAGGCTTGGTATTGGTTTCGGTTGTTGATTTGCAAGTTCTTTGTTTTGGTTTTGTTTAAACAACCAAACTAAAAAAACTTTATTGAGCCTAAATGGCTATTTACCCATTGTTATATTTATTGAAAATTACTAAAATTTAGTTGACTTATTAGTTATTACTGAAATTTGTTGTAATTTAAGGATGTTGAACTTCATGCTTAAACTTCTACTAATTTTGGCCAATCTGTTGTATCATTTGCTTCATCTGGTTACCCAGAACCGAAAACAATCTCACCATGCAATGCCTTTACACTTTCTTTTCCGGCAAGTCATATCTTTCTTCATTTCTTACCATTAGTGGATGTAATCTGATCCCTCACAACTTCATAATGACAGGCAAAGAAGAGAAGAACATGGAAATCACCTTCAGAACGTTCGGTCCTAAGGAAAACGATGGCCCGGTCTATCTCGTGGTTAGTGCATGCTGCAATAGAGATGTCAAGGGAGTGATAGCAGGGATCTGCTTTGTCGGGCAAGATCTCACTCGACAGAGGATGGCAATCGATCAATACAACCATGTCAAGGGAGACTACCTAGGAATCATTCGGAACAAGTCTTCCCTCATACCCCCCATTTTTATGAGCGACGAGCATGGCAAATGCATAGAGTGGAATGAAGCAATGCAGAGTTTAACTGGCTTGAAGAGGGAAGAAGCTGTCGATCGATTACTTCTCGGTGAAGTTTTCTCCGCTGGTGATACCTCTGGCTGCTGCCGAGTCAAAGGTCATGACACTTTGACCATGCTAAGGATCTTACTGAACCAGGCACTCGCGGGCCAGGATTCACAGCCATTGTTGTTCAGTTTATTTGATCAGCATGGTAAAGATCTCGACGCTGTAGTTTCTGCAAACGGGAGAACCAATGGTGCAGAGGGTCGAGTTTCTGGCGTGCTATTCTTTTTATACGTACCGAGCAGAGAATTACAGTATGCTCTTCAGGTCCAGAAAATCTCGGAACAGGCTGCATCTACTAGTCTCAACAAGCTTACGTATGTTCGTCAGGAGGTGCAGAAAGGCTTGAATGGTTTGTCATTTATGCATAATCTAATGAACAGTAGTGCAGATTTGAACGAAGAGCAGAAGCAGCTTCTCAAGACAAACAATTTATGTCACGAACAGTTGACCACGATAGTCAACGACACTGATATTGAGAAGATTGAAGAACTGTATGTTCTTCCCCAAAGATTGAAACTCTTATTGCAGTACAAGTTATTATTTGATACTCTTCCATTGACCTGTTTTTGTTTCATTGCAGGTATCTGGATCTTCGAACTGTAGAATTTAATCTTGCGGAAGCTTTAGACGTGGTAATGAAGCAAGCCATGATATTGAGTCGAGAACGAGGAGTTAAGGTTGTTTGTGATTTCCCAGGTGAAGTGTCGTCCATGAACTTGTATGGAGATAACTGGAGGCTTCAGCAAGTTCTGGCTGATTTCTTGACGAATTCAATACTCTTCACCCCACGGTTCAATGAATCATCAGTGTTGTTTAAAGTAGTGTGCCGGAAGGAACGAATGGGAGTTAAAGTGCAGATTGTCCACCTCGAGTTTCGGTATGTTTGCTCGATTCAAGTTTCTCGGTTGAACATAAAGTTACAGTATTTTAATTGACCTTCTGTATGCTACTGATTGCTCGCAGAATAAGCCATCCAGCCCCTGGTGTGCCTGAAGATTTAGTACGGGAGATGTTTCACTCCCGGGGTAGAGGTACCTCGAGGGAAGGTCTCGGCCTTTACATGAGCCACAAGCTTGTAAAGGTCATGAATGGAAATGTGCAGTACCTCAGAGAAGCAGAAAGTTCATCGTTCATTGTTCTAATTGGGCTCCCTCTTGCCACCCAGATTGATCCATTGAAGCAGCCCCCGAGTCTTAAAGAGTCGGGATGATGATGAGTGGAAGAATATATACATCCATGCAACTTTTAAGAAGGTACAAGGGACCAGGATGCCTTGTGCTGCAAGTAACCTTGTTTAGACTATATATGTATATTCCTTTTCTGGCTATCCAAGCATTTCGTGGGATGTGAATCTGCAGGGAAGCCGAGAAATACGGGCAGTTACCATGGGAGAGCTGCAAGTGCAGGCTTGTTACACTGTATACTCTTTTACTCTACTCTGTTATAAGTTGTAACTTGTAAGAATGGTAGTATGATGCGAGTGGCGATTCTTTTGTTTTTTTAGTTTAACGTTCCAATGAGAAGCTTTAGCTTCGAATCTGCCTTTCCTGTTCGTTGGATGAGCTTAATCGGCCAAAGTTATGGCATCTCTAAAATGGGGTTTTCGTGAAGGGGAGATGATTTGTTTCCTCTTGGAGATACAGCCAGCCAGGAAATGGATTCTGAACCGTGTAAATATATCTTGTACATGATGTGCAGTAATGTTCTATCTCGGAAGCGGAGAACAAAACTTCATTTATTCACATCAAGCATTCGCGGGGAACAAGAGCTGTTATAGATGTTTTTTATCGAAGATTGGATTATGGGTGAGCAGTGAGTGGTTTTATGTGAATTTGGGTGGGTTTGGAATCACCCACTACGTGTTGGGTGAAGGAGAAAATGACCCATATGCCATACCCACCTAAGCATTACATGTGGGTGGGTTGGGTGATTGCGAATGATTTGTGGTTGGGTCGATTCGGTGAGTTAACAACATATATTTCATATGAATCTCATAATTTCAATAGTTTTAAACTTAAAATGAAAGAAATTTTTAAACTAAATAACTCTTGCTCCACTAATTAGGTGAATCATTATTTTACAATATTGGTATTGATAATTGTCCACAAATTAAAAAAATATTCAACTGATAAAAATGGTCCAAACCCGATAATAACCAAGGTTCAAGAAGGCACTAGGCATAAGGAAAACGTTTTGGCATTATACGCCTAGGCATTATGAGCATAAATAGCTTTTTAACCTATAATCGCATATTACAATCCCAAATGTATGGAAGGAATGAAGGACGAATTGGTGTTTGTTTGAGACAGTGCCATTTTGTGGAAGACAACTGTCTTTTTTTGTCATTTTATCTACTAGTTATGTTTAAGCGTACCTCCAATTGCCTAAGCAAACCTCACAACACAATCCTTTGATCGGAATCGAGAGGAATTTTTGTGGTTTTAAGGGTTTCATTTTCAATAATACTATATGTTAGAGCTTTGAAGGTTTGAGGTTAACAAGTTGGGTGGGCCGTGGGTCAACCATAGTCCACCCGCACCCACCCATTCTTTTGTGGGTCACCTATTTTACAATCCACACCCACCTCGGAAACCACCCACATGACAATGGGTAGGTCGATTGCAGGTGGATTTGTGGGTTCAACCACCCATGCTCACCCCTAGATTGAATGGTGCATCAAACGGAAAATATAACGAAAAAGGGAATATAAGAAGTTGGACACATTTTTTAGGGAACTTCTATTTAACGTCCTAACATTTTAACTTTAATGCCCTATACTTATCCAAACACACAATTTTGCCTCCAACTAATTCCTAAGAGAGTTACTAATTAACGTCCTAAAATTCAAAGCCATTGCTATGAAATTACATATTTGACCTTAATCCCTAAAACGTACTGAAATTATCATTGCCCTATATCGTGACGCTCGACCGTCGAAGCCACCACCTCTATTGCTACACCGCCCCTCGAAATCCCCCTCGTACAGGATTTTGTAGGGGCTTTCTTTCTCTTTCTACCCTCCAATTCCGTTTTCCTTATCCCTTCGAGATGAAATAAGGAAGAGGATTGGGAAGGTTATATTGAATGAATGGTTGGTTGCGGCAACCATGTTTTGCCCCACCAAACCCTTTCCACTATCAACCACGGATGCAGAGGATTCAAGCTTGGATTGAGAGTAATGCAACTGCTCGATGGAAACGAAGAAAAGAGCTGGAGAAGAAACGTTTCTTCCATTGCTTCTCCACCAACATAAGTGAAGGACGAGACGACAACGTTTAGCCCTGAACTTACCGTTAGATGGAGAAAGCCAACTCCAACGTAGACGAGACACGTGGTGGCTTATTTATTGTTTTATTTAAATTACCGTTGAACTTCCCTTTCCATTTTACTGTTTGTACGAACTTTACCTTTAACAGTCATATATAAACGAAAGGAAGGAGGACCTTGCCTCCTTGCGGGTTTCCAACCCACACCTCCTCTATTCTTTCTTCCTTCAAACCCTATCTCATTGAGCTTTTCTACATGGTATCAGAGCTGGACAAGGTCAAGTGATTTGCAATGGCGAACAACCAAACACCACGAACCCCAGGTGGCATTCCGCTGAACATTGGTGCTATTCCTTTTGGCACCTTTGGCGCGCATTCAAACACTACCAACCATGGCAACAACAACAACGATGGCAACGGACGTGCAAATCTTCTATTTGGTAATCCCTATTATATAAGCCCAAATGAGATTATCTCACAGTCGATTGTCTCTGAGAACTTAGATGGCCCAAACTATCATATGTGACAAAGGGCAATCGTATGGCTTTGAAAACCAAACACAAGATTGGATTTATCGATGTATCCATCCCAATGCCTTATGTGGGAGATTAAAATTTTGGGTTATGGGATGCATCAAATACACTGGTTTTATACTGGATTCTTAATTCAATTGCTACGGAAATTAGACGTAGTGTTATGCAACATGAAAATGCTAGAGTTCTTTGGGAGGAATTGAAGAAGCATTTTGGTCTTCCTAATGCAATAAAGTTGGCCAACTTAAAGTTGGCCAACTTGCAAGATCAGATTACATCCTGAAAGCAGGGTTCCTTGAACATTACCCAGTATTATACTGCATTCAAGGGATTGTGGGAAGAGAACCTTCAATTCAATACCATTGTTGAGTGTGATTGTGTCCCTCAAAGAACTCGACCATGTGCAGCTGTAGAGGCCTTCAAGCAAAAACACGAGGTTGAATATCTGATTCGTTTCCTGAAAGGGTTAAGGCCAGAGTATGATGTTGTCCACACACAGCTGTTAATGATGAACCACTCCTAATGTGGACAATGCAGTTGATTTGCTCCAACATGAATAAAAAATCAAAGGTGACAAAGGTGGAGTGACTAGAGGTGTTCAGACAGTTGCTCTAGTTGTGTCCGGCAACTCAGGGAATCAACATAAACCTGCAGAAGGATCAGATGGCAAGAAATTATGTACGTAATGCAAAAAGGAGAACCACAACATTATAGATTGTTATTGGCTCAAGAGGAAAAGGCCAGAATGGCAGGAGGAATTGTTAGCAGCTGTTTCCCAAAGTGATTCCTACACTGACAATGACACAACCAGTTTAGACACCGAAATGAGCATTGACACCAAGACCTCCAATACAAGTTTTGGCTTGTCATATGAGGAAATGAACAAGCTCAAGTTCCTGCTCAACTCAGTCTCTCCTTCTTCTAGTCCTTCTCCACCTACATCACCATTACTGAATCATCATGCATTTTCTGTGGCACAACATATTCCTCACTTTCCTAATTTTGCTCGTAAGTATATTCTTTCTTCCTACTTACAAAATCAAACAAATGCTCTCATGGGAATATGGATACTTGATACTGGGGCTTCAGATCACATAGCCTGCCGCCTAGATCTTTTCATTGAGTCTACTCCAGCGCATAACCAATTTATGCTCTTGCCTAATGGGACTAAAGTTGTTGTTAGTCATGTGGAAGAGTCAAACTAACTTCTGATCTGATCCTTGATAATGTCCTCATAGTGCCTAGTTTTTCCTTTAATCTAGTTTCTGTTAGCAAACTCACAAATGACCTACCTATTTTCTTACACTTTGAATCTTATTCTTGCCAAATTCAAGACCTCATGACCCATAGCAGGACTAGTTTGGCACAACAGATTAGAGGCCTCTATCAATTAAATTGAAGGACTTCACAACTTTATTCGACTCACTCCCAAGCAACAACCACCTACAATTTCACCCCACAAAACATGGAACTATGGCACTGGAGGCTAGGACATTTTCACAAATAGAAAGAAAAACTCTTAGTTCCATGTAATAGGACCTCAGTTTGAGACTTGTTATTTCACCCCACAAAACATGGAACTATGGCTCTGACTCCAGAAGGTCATTAACATGTTATTGTACCTTCTTGGGTACTTCTCTGATCACTTCGAAGACCAAGAAACAAGCAACTGTCTCTCGATCATCCTCAGAAGCTGAATATAGAGCCCTTGCACAGGTTGTTTGTGAAGTACAATGGACTAGAAATTTGCTGCTAAAAATGGGAGAGCAGGTTCCCTTGCATATTCCACTTTTTTGTGACAACAGATCATCTTTGCATATTGCAGAGAATCCAGTGCTCCACGATAGAACAAAACATATCAAGATTGGCTGCCACATTACAAGGGAAAGATTGAAGTCATGTTTAATTCATTTGAGTCATGTCAGAACTAATGATCAGATTGCAGACATATTTACTAAAGGGGTCTCTCGATATCGTTTGTGGGGGAGTATCAACCAAGGATGCAAATGATTGAAGTTTGGATTGAGAGTAATACAGCTGCTTGATGGAAATGAAGAACAGAGCGGGAGAAGAAATGTTTCTTCCACTGCTTCTCCACCAACATAAGTGGAGGACGAGATGGCAGCGTTTAGCCCTGAACTTATCATTAGATGGAGAAAGCCAACGCCAACGTAGACGAGACATGTGGCGGCTTATTTACTATTTTATTTAATTTACTTTTAACTTCCCTTTCCAGTTTTACTATTTGTATAAAATTTACCTTTAGCACTCATATATAAACGAAAGGAAGGAGGACCTTGCCTCCGTGCGGGTTTCCAAACCATACCGGCTCTCTTCTTTCTTCCTTCAAACCGTAACTCATTGAGCTTTTCTACATCCTTTGAACCTGAAATTGGAAAGGAGTCAGACGTTTCTGAAAATAGAGAGGAAGTTACGGAAGGGAAGGATGATTCTACGATGAGAAGTTTCCCAAATCTGTCGAATTTTTATAACCGGAGGAGCTGCCTGAAACGGTGTTGGAACCTGTAATTGAAACGGGTTCAGACGTTTTTGAATGTAGAGGAGTATAACTAGGCATCAGTGGGTGGCCAGCGAGATCCTTTCCTCTCTTCTTCATTCTCGAGTGGCGCAACGATAAAGGTGGCGACAACAATAAAATTCTTGCAAGCAGCAGTCGATAGAGCAAGGAATTACTAGGGCAAAAAATTGGACACAATTTTTTAAGGATTAGGAATAAGTTGGGGCAAAATTGTCTATTTGGGTAAGTACAGGTAAAAGTATTTAAAAATTTAAGGCGTTAAATAGAAGTTCAGTGTGAGTTTACTGTTTAGGAATGTAAAACTTCCATCTTCGAAAATCAAAGGAAGGGCATCCATAAATGTCTTCAAGAGATTGTAAAAATTAAGGGAATCTCTTAATGGAGTCTAATGGTAAGCTAAAACGATAAGATTCACCATATCCTAAGTAAACTTTTTTATTCATTGAAAGCACTTTTTTCTTATAGGGTGAGAATTAATGTCTTTTTGACTCGTCCCGAATATCACAATAAATATCCCAATTAAGGCCCATGTATAAACCTTAACCGGGTGCAATATAGGTCCAGTATGTTTTAAAAGTCAAACCCGGGCCAGTCAATGTCCCCTTATTTCGATTGTTTGAAACATTATTTAGCAATTGGTTTTTGGTTAAACTACGATTTATAACTAAAACTATTAGAAAAGTAAATGGTTTGAACACTAATTGAGAAGGCTTCACCCAGGTGTTGCTCCCCCTAGCTAACAATCATGGTTAGTTGGATTGAATGCTAATATGTGGTAAAGTCGGTTGTAAACCGTAGGGAAGTGCAACAAGTGAACAACTGTCACTCTCTCAGTCTCTAGTCCAAGGGATATCAAATCAATCTACCATGGTAACTGTTTTGGCCCAATTAACTAAGGGTTGCCTACTTCACCCTCGAACTATAGTTCGGACGGCCAAATTACAACATACCATAGGTGCTAATACGCATTAAGAGGTTTACCATAATTCAACCTAGCTAGGTGACACAATTGGCCAAGGAATTCCAGCTTTCACAAGCCTCTTAACAAGAAGGGGATTTCCCTCTACCTAGGTCCAAATGACATAAGAATTGGAAATGCAAGAACACACACAATCTTCATGAAAATACCTAATAACTTGTATTAAAACACAACCACACACAAGACATTCAGTCCATACAAACATTCACATAATTGTAGCTAAGGTTTACAAAGACCCAAGTGAAAAAAGGTCTACTCCATGCTAAGTAGAGGGAAAACACAAGAGAGAAGAGAAAAAACCATCTTGGAGATGTTTGCCTTCTTCCTTGTGGTGTGGAGATCAACCTTGGAGGAAGAACTTCCCAAAACCTAGATCTTGGATAAAACCCTAACTTCTCTTCTCCTCTTGTTTGTCACTTTCTCACTCTAGAAATCTAAAGAAGAAGAAGAAGAAGAAGTGTCTCTCACTAGGTTCCTCCCCCTTTTTCTCTTTCAGCTTAGCGCCCCTTTATATACCCAGAACGATGGCGTGTCACGGTCCCAGTTCACGACCGCGAACATCTGGCCCGGATCGTGATGTCAATCTAAAACACGTCGTTTCATTAAGAGGGTTCACAGTCTTGAGCTGGTCTTCACGGTCGAGTGACCGTGAACTGGTTTATGCCCACGAGATGGACAAACCCTTCTGGACTCCCCACTCTTCACGGCGATGCATCCTCTTCACGGTATGGATGACTGTGAACTGCTGGCCTCCACCGTGATCTGCTGTTGTTGCTCCCTTTTGACCGGTTTCCGCCCCTTTTCGTCCAACTTTTGTTCCATGGGTTTATTTCACCTGCTAGTATCTGAAACATACTTAAAACAACCACAACTTAGTGTAAAATCAAACCTCATGAAGTCAAAGTACCTCAAACATCTAAGGATAAAGGGGGTTAAAAGTGTACAAATAGACCTGAATCATTCCCCACACTTAGATGCTTGATTGTACCCAAGCAAACCAAAGAAAGACAAGGTAATATCTCAATCTAACAAGATAACTTGGGGTACACATCAAAAGACTCAAAGCGAGTAAATCTCCATGGCTATTGGGCATCAACACATGAACCGTTACAAGCAATACCGACATTCACCACAAACGAGATTCGAATGCATTAAGAACATGCAAACGAAAAGTTATCACTTTGTTCACCAATCAATACAAGTCTTGACAAGACTACTCACCAACCACAACTAACCATGACTAGAGTTCAAGTCCAAGGAACAAACGGGGTAAGATATATGAATATGCAAAACATGAATGAATCCCTCACGCTAAACCAGTGGAGTCAGAACCATTTGGTGCAAAAGATGTGCACAATCATCAACATTCAACCCTATAGTCTCTTCACCAAGGCGACAACCTCTAAATGCTAGAGTTCAGATGACTAGCAAGCTTCTTGGATATGGGGAAAATGCCTTTTGGGTGGTGACACACATAGCATGAGGTTCCACATCTTCACCTAAAACTAACACAGGGTCCTATGGTTTCAATTTGGACCTTTTCCTACAAGAAATGGACAAAAACCACACTTCCCTTCTTCCAAACCATCACCAAACACGAACTATATTCAAGCAAACTTACTCGGCCTACCTTGCTATCCAAAATTCAATCATAGTGAAGGAGGTCAACAAGAAATTAGGTGTTTCGATGACTTGAGTGCAAAGAAACCCTTTCTAGAGCAAACACATCATTTCTTCATGGCAATTCTCTATCTTTATTTACCCCATTTGTTACCTCTTTTTCGATCTTATCTTTTTTTCTACTTTCCTTTTCTTTTTCTTTTTCTTTTATTTTTCTTTTCATTTTGAAGGGGGTACTATAGAGCCAAACGCATATCATTTTTACATTTAACAAACAATGCTCTGTATTAAGAACTTTCCTCCAACACTACCTTTTCATTCCTAGCAAGAACCGTGCAAAATCCACCTATGTAGATACTCAATGGAGCTCAAAAGCGAGAGCTCCGAGACACAAGGATGACTCACAACGGTTTATACATGAAGAGAGGAAAGGGTCGTTCTATCAATCACCATTAAGCTCAACAAGCACAAGCTCCTAAGTTGAGAACAAACACGGCTCAAGGGGGTTGACTAGGGGATAAAATATTTCGGAGCAATCAACTTTTGGGCGTGGACTAATCCTATGCCTCCATCATACTCACTAGTGACAACGGTGAATGTTACTCGCCATGGTAAGAGGGATCTATCAAACATGAAAAAGACGATCGGCACAAATCTCACATGGCTACCTAATCACCCAATCATCTATTCTAATTTGACAAATTTTGATGCATGGCAATTGTAATCAAAGAGTAATCAAGTCAAGACATCCACTCATTTGCACACATATGAGAACTAAACAATTGCAGCAACCTAATGCACTTCTCAATCATCATAATAGGATGCACTCGATCACAAGCAATCAATTCAAGGTCGATGCCAATAACCACGAGATTCTCCCACCAACCGGCCACTTTGATCAAGCATCCACTCACGAAATCACATGCCAATCACAAATGAACCCCCCCCCCCCAACACACACACACACACACACACACACTTAGGCACAACATTGTCCTCAATGGAGAAAAATGGTAGGGTGAAGAAGTTAACGAACCATTGGCAAGTGAAAGTTGGACAAGTTCCGGGTTTGGGGATTTGAGCTTCAAAGAGAAGAAGTAAACACACAAAACACACGCACATTCTCGCTCGAGGCGAGGTTATTTCACATAAGTTAACAATATTCAACATCATGATTAAACACAAGAAAAGCTCAAAATAATACTTGGTCACACACTAAAGAATAGAAAAATAACAAAGTTCTGAGTTTCAAGTGCAGAAGTGGGGTGAAGGAAATTGGCTCTGCCACATGCCTCATTCGATCGACTACCTCGCTCGAGTCAGGATCACTCCTCGTCGTTGGACAAGACTCCCTATCCTCGATCCATCCGCTCCAGAAGAGTGTTGGATCTATCCAACCGTGTAAAGACCCCTATGAACTGCTCCTCAAGGCGAGTGAATCGATCGTCGAGATGGACTGCGATTGTGGAGGGGTTGACTTCAACCGATGAAGACTATGATGGTGGTGCAGGGTGCCAATGACGGTGCTGTCGTGGATGAGCTGGTGGATCCTCTGTTGGTAACCCTGACATCGAAAAGAGACCTTCGATGTAAAAGTATGGTCCGAAGACCTTGATCAAATGCATATCGTTCAAGGTTCCCTCCTAGAAATGAGTAGTTCACCCTTGTTTCGTGCAACTACTTAAGTCTATAGCCAAGTACCGCGCGATCCTGGTGATGTAGGGCTCCAAGTAAATGACATCATTCCTTTTCCTGCCAATGGTCTTGGCAAATGAAGTGGCCATCATGGACCCTAAATGAACACGCTCTCTCCCATTAGCCATGGTAGAGAACGCAATGAGGGCTCTTTTGGTGATCTTGTATTCTTGTTGGTCGATCCGGAACTCGGGAAGATGGACTACGCGAGGTGTGAATTAATGACACGCCATTGGGGCATGAGTGTGGTAGATGTGGTATGGCTGGATCGAAGGGGCAACGTCAATGCAAAGGTAGGCAAACTTTCTTAAAGGCTTTTGTGGCATCAAGCTCATAATGACATAAGCTTTCGACTCTGGTTTCTCCTCCACCCCCCATTTCTTGGGAAATATCATCAAAGGTCATGGTCCGGGGTACACCACCCAAGAAGAGTTTGACGATGGGGTCATGATCCCCAGATAACTTCTTTTTCTGGAACAGGACGAAGATGCTGAAAAATTTGATGCAGATTTCCTTGAAGACGTCATCCTCAATTTTGAGAATATGCGCCATTGGGGATGCGCCACAACTTCTCTCATGGTATCTCCACAGTTCAACACATCAAACTGTCGGAAGTCAAGCCGCCAATGAAGCCCAAATGGGGCCTTCATCTAGAATCTCAACATTCTTTGGAATGAAGGAGCCCCGGTGACCGCCGCAAGGTACGGATGATTCGGGTCAACCATCCTGCCCAAAACATTTAAACCATACAGCATACGTGGAAACATTTTTTTAGTCTCAAATCGATGGGGAGAAAAGGGGTTAATTGCATGGTTAGTCACCGAGATTACAAAAAACGTTCAAGTTTGGTCACTCGAAATATTTAAATCCATTGGTGGTACTTCTGTTTACTGAAACCGTTCACGTTTGGTCACTCTCCGTCCAACTCCGTTAACTTTTACTTACGTGGCAGTCAACTCTAAAAGTTGACCGTTAAATGTGTGACGTGGTAAATTAAAAATAATTTTTTTTTTAATTTAATTTTTTATAATTTCCATCTCATTTATGAGTTTTAACTATTAAAAATAAAATTATATGGGATCTTCCACTCATCTTGTGCAGCCGAGGTTCGTGAAGCAGCTCCCGCCCTTCTTGTTGTGGGTTAGGTAGGCGTGGAGTCCGCCGCCACGTCGAATCGGGGGAAACCAACAGAGCTGTTGCCGCCGCCGGCGCAAGGAGGGGGCATTTTTGGGAGTTTGGAGAGTTGGTTGGGGGACTAGCGGTAGAATTCGAGGGGCGTGAACGTAAAATTACAACTGGCGGAGCAGGAAGGAGAAGTGTTTATTGGACTCTTTCCCTGCTGAGAGTGAGATGGAGATGGAGATGTAAGAGAATTGGAATTCGTTTCGTCTCTTCTGTATATATATGGCGCATTATGATATGATGGTAGGGGAAACGTTAGAAGAGGCGCTAATCTTTTTGGGAGAGTCGTTCGCGCTCCAGGTGAGTAAAGCGAAGCCGGCTCCATCGCCGGTCAGCGCGAGGAAAGAGACGCCGGGATGGTTCCAGTGAGTTGGTTGTTGCCGAGGTCGAGTACCTGTTTGTGGCCAAGAATGAGCGGTGGAGAAGGAGAGAGGATTCCCATTTGTTCTTAATTTTAATAATATATAATTTAATTTTTATCTTTTTAATAGTTATAAATGAGATGGAAATTTTAAAAAATTATTATTTTTAAATTGCCACGTCACACATTTAACAGTCAATTTTTAGAGTTGACTGCCACATAAGCATAAGTTAACGGAGTTGGACGGAGAGTGATCAAACGTGAACGGTTTCACTAAACTGAAGTACCACCAATGAATTTAAATATTTCTAGTGACCAAACTTAAACATTTTTTATAATTTCAGTGACCAACCTGTGGGAAACCCGGCCTCGGGTTAGAGAGGGAGAGGGCCGAGTCGGCCAAAAGGGGGGGAAGGAGTGGCAAACTTGTTATTTTGTGTTATTTCGGTTTACTGCTACTTAAGGATGCATTTCATTAGTTTTGGGAATTAAGCAATAATAATCAGAAATTCTCAAATCCCTAATCTCTATTCTCTCTCTTGTTCTTCCCCAATTCTCCAAATCCCTAAATTCTACTCTTCTCAATCCCTAATATCCCAATTGGGATTTCTTGTGTCTTACACAACCATACAATTAACCCTGGAGAAAATGAATTACCCCCACACTTAAGATCCCACTATGGCTATACTGCTTCAAGGCTTTACACAAGACCAATTCTCAAACATTTAAGTTCAATTCACACAAGTCACACCGAAGCATGGTTCTAGATGATTCATAAATCAATCAACGAAGCAAAATCAAACCTAAACCATGCCTCAATGGCTACCAACCATCATTCAGAAAAGAGGATCAACATTTCTTCAAACATTGCACTTGGTGGACAATTTTCACAATTCAACACAATTCCTACCCAATTCATGCCCACCAAGGCTCAATAAAGCTGATAAACACTTCATTCGTCGTTCAAATAACATTAATCGACTAACCCCTCGCCCAATTTCAACATTCATTCACTAAATCACAAAATTCCCCTCACATACAACCCTAATCCGATTCTCCAAAATTAACAAGGTAAAAGTTCAAAATAAACCAGGAGACTCAATTAGGATTGAAGGGGAAGGTGAGGAGAGGGCGATGGAGTCAAAAAAATGCAAAAAAACTGAGGGGAGAGGCTCGCCGGAAAATCTCTCCAAAATCTCGGCGAAGGTGAGCCCAGACGAGAGAAGATTGGTTCTAGTTTTGGTTTTGAATTTGGGTGGCCGGAAGTCGCCAAAATCTCTGGAAAATGATGGTTGTCGCGGTATTCCGGTGAGGATTTTAGAGGATTCTGGCGGTGGCGGCGTGAAGTGAAGAAGAAGGGTTCACACCCTTTATATATCATGAGTCCACAGTTCACGAACGAAAGTTAATTTTCACGGTTGCGTCGACCATGATAATAACTCCCGGACCGTGAACTCGGGCAAAAATGACGTGTTTTAAAAACTGGGGTTTCCCTTTGATCATGGTCTCTGACTCATTATCACAGTCCGCTAACCGTGATAATAGGGCTAAAATCATGAACTGGTGAAAAACAAGGCATTTCCAAAAATTTAAAAACTCGATCAAATCAAGTCCCCCTAACTCGATCTCAACATATTCAAAACATGTAGACACACAACTCTGTAACGGTGATCACCGCTCAACCACTTGAACTCTTCACTCAATAACAAAAAGAGAAAAGAAAACAAACCTATGTTGTGTCGCCTACCAACAAGCGTTAGTTTAACGAAGCTAGCCCAACGTTGCGGATCTTTCATGCTTGATAGCACGAGGCCTCCGAGAGTGGATCTGCCACGATCTCGAAGCGAGGCTTGTTGCCTCCCATCTTAAGCTCCAAAGGCTGGCCTTCTTAGCCGGGCACTTTCGCCTTACCGTTGTCCTTCTTTGGGATAAAGGTGTGGCTCATCTTTGCACGACATGCTTTCTTCTTCCTCCCTTCGGGTTTAGTACCCGCCTTAGACTCCTATTTCACATCATCTAAGGGAACAAAAACACTAGTGGGGTTACAAACTATCCAAGTGAAAGAAAGGTCTACTCCATGCTAAGTAGAGGGAAAACACAAGGGAGAAAAGAGAAAACCATCTTGGATATGTTTGCCTTATTCCTTGTGTTGTGGAGATCAACCTTGGAGGAAGAACTTCCCAAAACCTAGCTCTTGAATGAAACCCTAACTTCTCTTCTCCTTTTGTTTCACTTTCTCACTCTATAAATCTGAAGAAGAAGAAGAAGAAGAAGTCTCTCTAACTAGGTTGCTCCCCCTTTTTCTCTTTCAGCTCGATCCCCCTTTATATACCCAGAACGACGGCGTTTCACGGTCTCGTTGCACGACCGTGAACATCTGACCCGGACCGTGATGTTGGGCTAAAACGCCTAGTTTCTTTAAGGGGGTTCACGGTATGGAGCTGGTCTTCATGATCGAGTGACCGTGAACTGGTTTATGCCCGCGAGATGGACGAACCCTTCTGGACTCCCCGCTCTCCACGGTCTAGAAGACCGTGAACTGCTGGCCTCCACCGTGATCTGCTGCTGTTGCTCCTTTTTGACTGGTTTTCGCTCCTTGTCGTCCAACTTTCGTTCAATGGGTTTATTTCACCTGCTAAGATCTGAAACATACTAAATACAACCACAATCTAGCGTAACCTCACAGAGTAAAAGTAACTCAAACATCTAAGGATTGGGAAAACCTAATGGACAAAAGTGAAAACAAATGGTATGAAATGAGAGAGTGGGGTAATAGGAGGTTCTCTAAAATTTAGAGATTTAGGAGAGGACATGTGTGTGGAGAAAAAAAAAAAAAAAGGTTGTCCACTTGCACTTGGAGGAGTGTAGGGATACTAATGAATAGTAACTTAAGACTTTTAGGCTTTTATATATTAATAATAATTCCTATATATCTCCAATATTCTTTGATCTTATATGTTGTTGGTTATTTATCATTTATTTTATCGTATTCTCTTTTACACCTCATTTTTTGTCTGAGACTCTTGAGTTAGTTTTGTATTATCGAAACTTGTGCTGACCTTGGCAGCTAGATATGTTTCCCTTCTACTTTTTGTTTGTTAATTTGACTAAATTACACATATGGTCACTCAAATTATACAAAATTTTCACGTTTGCCGCCCCAATTATTTTTCTTTCTTACTCGCCACTAACTTTACGAATCGTTTCACCATTAGTCACCGACCGTTATACTCCTTTAAATTTGTCCTATGTGGCAGTCAACTATAAAGTTTGACCTTTAACTAGATGATGTGGAAATTAAAAAAAATATATTTGTCCACCTCATCACTCCACTTACTTTGTTATATGATTTTATCATATTACTTATTTAATAAAAACTAATTAAATTGCAAAAAATATGATTAATTTTTTCTCTATCTTTAGAATTTGAATTACAAAAATAAATAATATGATTAATTTATTGAATACAGGTGTGAAACAAATTAGCATCCTAGATTTTTTTTGAGAAGGGAGTCGACTTTAGAGCATAAATGCAGCTGCATCAAGAACCCATCACTCATCAGAGTCCCAAATTACATAACATGTAGCAAAGTCACCGCCACAATGAGAGAATGAAATTGAATGGCGTTTACAGATCTTGCATAAGGAACCAGTAAAGAAAGACCAATACTAATACCGGTCAATTTGAAACCACTGGTGGACCGACAATAGCCGCAACAAGTGTGCGAAATGACGGGGATGTTATCCGAGATGTTCAATTTCGCTCCCACCAACAGACCGCCCGTCCTTGCCTCCGTGCACTTGCTAGACCATCACCATCCCACCGTCAGTGGCTGGTACGACGGCAACATAGATTCTTCTTCCAAGGATAATGCGAATAATCATCATCATCATGTAATCAGACCGACTTCCACCTCTAGATTCCGTCCACGATTGATGTGGATTCGGCGGCAGCGCAACTCTTCCTCTCCAATCCACCGCGATACCCGTCTCCACCAGTACCACTGTCATCGTCCTCCAATCTTCACATGCTTCTCCCACATAGGTACGCTTCCCACCCGACGCGATTCTCGTGGGTCTCGGAGTCTAACCCCTCAGAAATTGGCTGCACGGTTGAATGGAGAGATCCCACATCGACAAAGCACGGGAGAGATCCATGGTTCATAAGTAAGAAACCGACCTTAACTAACAAGACGCGTATTGGGGTGTAATGGAGGAGTTCTTGTGAGAACTCCGAAGTTAAACTTGCTCAGTGTGGAGTACAACAAGGATGGGTGACCTTATGAGAAATCACCTTGAATTGCACCCCAAGTTGAAAACCGTGAGGGTCGAGGCCCAAAACAGACAATATCTTGCTCGGAAAAAGGTTCGAGATGTTACAAGGCGCCGCCACTAAATATAATAATTATTATATTATTATTATTATTTATAACCCGCAATTGTAACCCCTCGTACGTAACCGTTAACCCAACCGTTCACGTATTAGGGTCGAATCTAAATTCAAAGGTCGGGGTGTTATAGGGCCTCTCCCTGTCCTCGTCGCTCCCGCACCTGGAAGCCGCCAAGGCTGAGGAATTGCCAATTAGCGAAGTGGGCGACGGATTATTATTATTTATTTTGCAATTTAATTAATTTTATCAAATAGATAATATGATAAATCATATACACAAAGTAAGTAAGTGGAATGATGAGTTGGAAAAATAAAAAAAATATTTTTTTTTTAATTTCCACATCATCTAGTCAATGGTCAAACTTTATAGTTGACTACAACATATGATAAATTTAACGGAGTGTAACGGTCGGTGACTAGCGGTGAAACAATTCGTCAAGTTAGTGGTGAATTAGAAAGAAAAGTAATTCGGGTGGCAAACGTGAAAGATTTGTAAAATTTGAGTGACACGACGTGTAATTTAGCCTTGTTAATTTGTAGAAATGATTGCTATGGGGAACGGATCTCATGCATAACCTTGTGGTGAGTAACCATGCATAACCCAATCACCATCCGCCACATCAGTTCTCCTTCTTTCTCCTGGAAAACATTTAATTTTCCCCCTTAATCTTCAACGGACGATTTCTCACTCGTTTTACGTTGATTTTTTTGTTTGCACAGTTAGATCGGATTAATTGTGCTCTTCAAAATGATATCCACTTTGATATATTTTTGGAACAAAAAAAATTGAGCCATTTTTTAGTAGTATATACTATATGGTATTGACTGGTATTAAATAAGAGCATACCATATGGTATGAAAAAGCTTACTATGGTGGTTTGAACATACCAAGATTGTAGGATGATTGAATACATGATAATAGAAGTACACGAACTATCATTTACAATTTTCAACATTGTGTACCACAAGATACCACCCCATATCAGAGTGGTATTGGGTGGTATTTTTTTATCCTGTATTTTGTTCACCCAGAAATTTGTAGATCCAATAGATCGTGATGAACTCGTTCATTTTGTGCAAAAAAAAATGACTTAAAAACCATATGGTCTGCAGTTGGTAACGAGATGACAGAAATTTGTCTCACAAAAAATATTGAAAATGGATCTCATTTTGTAGAGCACAACGAACTCGTTCTATCTGTGCAAAAATAATTGAAATCCGAGTTAAAACAAAGAAGATATGAGTCGATTAAGTAAACATGAAAAAATAAAAATGACTTTAATTATCTACTATTATATTTAGATTTTCTGGCCCACGGCTGAGATTTTATTACTCATTTGTTAGTAACCAGAGATTGGCCTTACCTCCAAGCACGATTGACAACATTATATTACCGGCTTCTCTATCTTTGACGCGTCTCGAGGTGTCTCTAGCCTATTGATTATTCAATTGTATGCATATAAAAATCGTATTTAAATAAAAATGAGCAAAGAATAAAATTGAAAAGTTGGCGCATATAGGAAAAAGCTCGGCCGCAAACATAGGCGACACAAAAAATCTTCCGTTTTGCCGCCGAACGTCTTGATCAAGCTCTTCAAGCTTTGAGCTTCCACAAGAGCTCGCCAAAGAGCCATGAACGAGAGAGTGCTCGTTCTTTCAATCATAGCATGTTCAGCGCCCTCCCAGCTTACACCCGCAACAGAAGCCGATTATTTCTCCACACTACCCGATCTAGTTTCAGCCTTTTCGCCGTCCCGCCTTCTTTACCACCACGGCCGCCGCCACCGCAAACCCCTCTCGCCTTTAGGTCACAGAACGCCAAACTTCCCTTAATAATCCCACGCCCGGCCGACCACATCTCGTTTCCGGAGTTCAGAAGATTCTCGCTTCTAGAGACAAGCGGCAGACCTATCTTGCCAATTGCTTCCGATTCGAGTAATATCGGTGATTTTTACGAGTCCTTGGTTCGTCGATATCAGGACTCATCTTCGCCCAAGGATGCGGACAGGTTTCATCTGGGTTTGCTCAAACACGGGTTCAATGGTGATTTGTTCCTGTGCAATACCCTTATCAATGTTTTTGTCAGAGCTGGCCGTTTGGATACCGCCCGGAAGTTATTCGACGAAATGCCTGACCGAAATGGCATCACTTGGGCTTGTTTGATTACTGGATATGCCCAGAATGGTATGCCCGAAGAGGCTTGTAAGACATTTAAAGGGATGGTTTGCGAAGGATTTCAGCCAAATCGCTTTGCTATCGGGAGTGCATTTCGAGCTTGCCAGGTGACTGGTACAGAAGGGATTAAACTCGGCATGCAGATTCATGGCTGGATTCTAAAGTCTCCTCATGAACACGACGCAGTTCTCTCCAACGTTTTGATATCGATGTACGGAAGCAGCATCCAGGCAGAACATTTTGAAAGCGCTCGTCGTGTATTTGATGAGATGAAAGTTAGGAATTCTGTATCATGGAACTCCATCATATCAGTTTACTCGAAACGTGGGGATTCTGTCTCTGCTTTTGAACTATTCTCCAACATGCAAAAAGATTCCGGATTTGGCTCCAATCCCAACGAGTACACCTTAGGAAGTTTGATCACTGTTGCTTGTTCTTCCAGCTCATCTTTGCTGGAGCAGATTCTTGTCAGGGTTGAAAAATCAGGCTTTCTGTCAGATCTCTACGTGGGCAGTGCTTTGGTAAGTGGGTTTTCTAGGTCTGGAGTTTTCGATTATGCTAGGAAGATTCTGAAGCAGATGACCACTCGCAGTTTCGTCTCCATGAACGGATTAATGGTTGGACTGGTTCGGCACAAATGCGGAGAACAAGCAGCTGAAGTGTTCACTGAAATGAGAAGCTCAGTCGATATAAATCTCGATTCATATGTTATACTGTTGAGTTCTTTTCCCGAGTTCTCTACAATAGAGGAAGGAAGAAGAAAGGGTCGAGAAGTTCATGGATGCGTGATCCGAAATGGGTTCAACGAAATCAAGGTCTCAATAGGTAATGGCCTTATCAACATGTATTCCAAATGCGCTGATATTTTTAACGCCAGATCAGTGTTTGACCTCATGGTGAACAAAGATTCAGTATCATGGAACTCCATGATTTCTGGGCTTGACCAGAACGAGTGTTTTGAAGATGCAGTAGACGGATACCGCCAAATGAGAAGGACCGGTTTAAAGCCGTCGAATTTTGCATTTATTAGTGCTTTGAGTTCATGCGCAAGCTTGAGTTGGATCATGCTAGGACGACAGTTACACGGCGAAGTGATAAAATTCGGACTTGAACTCGACGTTTCAGTTTCGAATTCCCTTCTTGCACTATATGCTGAAACTGGTTGTCTTGCTGAATGTCAGAAGGCCTTCTTGTTGATGCCAGATCTCGATCTGGTCTCGTGGAACACCGCAATTGGAGCATATGCTAATTCAGACTCTTTGGCTTCTAACTCGGTAGAAACTTTCCTGGAAATGATGAGAGCTGGATGGAATCCCAACAGAGTAACCTTCATCAACATCCTCACTGCAGTCTCATTTCTCTCCCTTAATGAACTCACCCCTCAAATCCACGTCATGTTGCTGAAACGCCACATGGCTGATGATTTGGCTTTAGAAAACGGCCTGTTGGCTTCCTATGGCAAATGTGGAGAGATGAACGACTGTGAGAAGATCTTCTTGAGAATGTCGAATCGAAGAGATGAAGTCAGCTGGAACTCGATGATTTCTGGTTACATCCACAACGAGATGCTATCGGAAGCCATGGATTTGGTCTGTTCCATGATGCAGACGGGTCAACGGTTGGACCGGTTCACCTTTGCCACCGTTCTCAGCGCTTGTGCTTCCATCGCCACACTGGCACATGGTGCAGAAGTCCATGCTGCTGCATTGAGATCTTGTCTGGAGTCCGATGTAGTCATTGGAAGTGCTCTGGTAGACATGTACTCGAAATGTGGTAGAGTTGACTATGCATCAAGATTCTTCAACTCGATGCCCGTTAGGAATTTATACTCGTGGAACTCGATGATATCGGGGTATGCTCGACATGGGCACGGTGAAAAAGCTCTGGACCTGTTTTCACAGCTCGAAGCTCTAGGTGGGTTGCTTCCTGATCACGTCACCTTCGTTGGAGTGTTATCAGCTTGTAGCCATGTTGGACTGGTTGATTTAGGGTTTGGCCATTTCACCTCGATGACCGAGAAATACAGATTAAAACCTCGAATCGAGCATTATTCCTGCATGGCAGATCTCCTAGGAAGAGCAGGGCAGCTTGAGAAGTTGGAGAATTTCATCAACTCAATGCCGATGAAGCCCAATACTCTGATCTGGAGGACGGTTCTAGGCGCCTGTGGTCGATCAAATGGTCGGAAGACCGAGCTAGGGAAGAAAGCCGCCATAATGCTAATGGAGATGGAGCCCGATAACGCAACAAACTATGTACTTATGTCAAACATGTATGCGTCAGGAGGGCAATGGGATGAGGTGGCAAGGTCCAGAAGGGCAATGAGAGATGCCTTGGTGAAGAAGGAAGCAGGGTGTAGTTGGGTGTCGATGAAAGACAGGGTCCACGTGTTTGTGGCCGGAGACAAGTTTCATCCGGAGATGGATTCGATATACGAGAAGTTGAAGGAGTTGAAGGGGAAGATGAAGGATGCAGGGTATGTTGCAGAGACGGGGTTTGCTTTCTATGATGTTGACGTGGAGAGCAAGGAAGAGTTGTTGAGTTATCATAGTGAGAAGCTTGCTGTGGCATTTGTTTTGAGTCGTGGTGGAGGGAGGGCACCGATTAGGGTTATGAAGAATCTGAGGGTTTGTGGCGATTGTCACACTGCTCTGAAGTTGATATCGAAGATTGAAGGAAGGCAGATTGTGGTTAGAGATTCCAATAGGTTTCATCATTTTGAGGATGGAGAATGCTCATGCCGGGATTACTGGTAGAACTTAAAACTATATGTTTTAGGTAGTAAAGGGAGTTCTCTAAGCTCACTTATTAATTCACTTACATAATCTTCTGTAGAACGAATGGTTGTTTTCTATTTTATATAGTTTATTTGCAATTAGATGATGACAAGTCCTCCACTATTTGCAATTAGATGATGTCTGGTGCTCTTGTTCCAAAGCTAGCTTTCTTTTTCTCTCTTCCGTTGCTGAATTCTTAACTTTGCAGCCGCCTTTTTATCTTTCCTTCACTTGGGTAGAGCTTTTTGATTTGATTGAGAACCTGAGTTCTGCATTGCCACAGCGTTGACAGATTGGGTTATCAGTTTATGTACGAAATTTTGTTGTGAGTTGTAGATCTCAGCTACTGGTTCCAGTTCGATCTTTTACTGACCCACTATTCATGTCTACGGTCACCCCTACGAGTTGCTCTTATTTCTGAGTTCAAGTTAATCCGTTATCTATTGGGAATGATGACTTTATAGCTTCATTTTGCAGTTATCAACTTATCAGCCACTGTTGATTTGGAGAATCTTATTATGGAATTGCAGATGAATGGCACATTGATATCTGATTTGAACTTTTCCCTGTTGTACCAGAAAGGAGCTTGTGCCTACAAAGCCATTGAGCAACATAAATTGGACGACAACAATGCCCATGCGGAGACTGGAAGTGCTGCCTTAGGTCCGATGGAGATCATCAATCAACATCAATTAACTCTAGCATACTGAAGAATGAGCAAATGGCATCATCGTCACCATTGGCCGAACCACTCTTCACACCTTATTCGGTCAGATTTTCAAGACCGACTCTGATGCCTTTGAGTACTACAGCAACTTTGCTCGAAAGAATGGCTTCTCAATCAGCAAAGCACTATCAACCAAAAGCTAGGAGTCTATAGACGTGACTTTGTTTGATACCGGTCTGGATTTAATCAGCCTTGGAAAAAGGCCGATGTGGAGCATCCCAGGGGCCGAGGGTCAGTTCGATCTGGATGTGATACAAAGTTGTATTTAATGGAGAAAATAGGTGATGGTGTTGCTCAGTGCTATGTCTCACAATTCAGCAATGTGCACAATCATGAGTTGTTAGAAGATGATCAAGTTCGACTTTTACCTGCATATAGAAAAGTCCTTGAAGCAGATCAAGAACGTATTTTCTTGTTATCCGAGGCAGGATTTCCTGTAAATCGGATAGTGTAAGTGTTGGAGTTGGAAAAGGGAGTTCAACCTGGGCAACTTTCCTTCATAGAGAAGGATGTGAGAAACTTCATAAGGACCTGAAAGAAGACTGTTCAAGAAAATGATGCTTTGCTTATGGAGAAGAAAGAGAACGGTACATTGCAGCTTCTCGAAGCATGCAAGGGTATGGTAGGGAGGGACAATACTTTTGCTTATGAGAATACCACAGGTGTAAATGAAAAGGTTGAGAACGCTGCATGGACATATGGGGAATCCATTGGATCCACCTATGCATTGTATGGAGATGTCGTGTACCTCGATACAACTTATCGTTTGATAACCTATGTCTTATGTCTTGCTACAAGGAGTGATATTTGGCATGGATAATCATGGGAAGGCTGTTCTTTTCAGATATTTCTTGCTTCGAGATGAAAGTTGTCACTCTTTTGCATGGGCTTTACAGACTTTTGTTCGGTTTATGAGAGGTAGGCAGCCACAGACGATTCTAACGGATATAGATTATGGGATTAGGGATGCTATTGCAAGGGAGTCGCCAGATGTTATATGTATATGACATGTCATGTCATGTGATCATGTCCAAGTTGTCTAGCTGGTTCTCTTCGCTTTTGGACTTGTTTCAGATAAGCATGTTGCTTTGCTCTACTCGTATAAAGGATCCTGGTCAATGGCTTATGTTCGAGGGTGCTTTCTGGCTCTTACGTCGACTCCCGAGTTCTCACAGTCGTGCGAATTGTTCTTGAAAAGGATTCTGAATGGACAGTCATGTTTGCAAGTGTTCTTTGAGCAGGTAACTTACTCCCATTACTCCATGTGGGGTTATAATTGCTTGTTGGCTTTGATGTTTTAACTTTTATCTTCGGCTCTTCAAACCTTTTCGTGGATCTTCTAGGTCAATGCTGCCGCCAACTACGCGATTCACGCCATAACCGGGATTTACTATTCGCCCATCAAAGCATCCACACCTATCGAAGAGCATGCACGGAGCATTCTCACACCTTGCGCTTTCAACACGAAATTGTGATGTCCATGCAATATGGAGCACAAGAACTTCCAGATGGGTCATATCTCGTACAATATTTTAAGAAAATGGATAGCGAATATTTAAGCTCCCAGAAAAATACTTCCCAGCCCGCTGGAGGAGCTCTGCGGAAGCAGATCACAATGCTGAAAGCAACAGTGATTTGTGTGTTCAACCCTTCCTTTTTCTTGCTGCATCTCTACCGACCGATCAGTGTATCCAAAGCAAAGATCGGTTTAGTTATGTTCATAGGGAGATTTCAGCACTACTTAATCGTGTTCGAAGCATGCCAGCTGGAGTAGTTCTGCTTCTCAATGTTGCATCTAACAATGACGTTGAATCTTGACTCGGTTAAATATAGTCGAGGATGACCTTTAAAAGCACAGTTATAACCTTGTGCATCAAAATATAACTTGTGTGTATCTTTGATGGCATTTAACAGCAGTGGAAGGGATGAAATACAGGCTTCTTGGTAGCTTCTATCTGCATCTTCATTATTCTGTTAGAAACACGGGTTAGGCCGAGTGGGAGGGGGTGAAGAGCTCGGCCCTAGTGGGTTAGTCGGGTAGTATTTTGTTATTTGTCAGTACTATTTAAGGGGATGTTTCGTTGGCGAAACTCACGTGTTCAATGCGCACTGTATTCAAGTCAGCACAAACACAAAATCAGCAAAATCATCAAATATCTGCCGCCGAATGTCGGTGCCGTTGATTTGATCGATTACACAGAAATCAAGACGACCGTCAAATATCCACCGCCGGCGTCGGCGATGTTGATTTGATCGATGCACCTTTGACCTCTAACCAGAACAACCGTTACTCGGTTCACCACCTCTCCAAATTACGTTCGAACGAGGGTGTTCAACGAGAAACGAGAAACCAAACCGAGAGTATTCTAAGTTATGTTACCTCTACTCCTATCGAGGTTCCTCTGGAGAGCTCCGCGACTACGACTACGACTCTGCAAAGGAGTTCTTTGACAGAGCGGTTCTACGAAAACTAGAGAGAAAAACTGATAATTCTGCGACGGTGCAGTTTGAGATTTGATTTTGCCGTCTCTAGCTTCTCTCTCTTCCCGATCTTTATACCCGGCTCTTCTCCCCGTAGTCGTAGTAACTGCCTTCGCGCCTTTGTCTCCCACGCTCTTCATTCCTGTACACCGTGCAGGTAACTTCCTCCTTGTTGCGTAACTCCCATGAGTGCGAAACCGCGCGGAAACTTGGCCAAAACGACACTGAACTAAAATCCACAATTGCTGAACTCTCGCCACTACGACGTTGTTTTCCATTAAACAACATCGTTTCGGTACCGCGGCGGTGTTGATATCTCCCACGGTGTCGTTTTCGACTAAACGACACCGTCTAAACCAGGGGCGTAGCCAGGATTTTGTCGAGGGTGGGTCCATTTAGAAAAAATACATACGATAAAACAATTTTGTTAGCTTTCTAAATCGTTCATGATATAATTTTGTATTTGCAAAAACTTGGTAAATTAAATTATATGTCAAAACTATCAACAATATCACCATATATGTATCAAACAATTATTTATGATTTAGTTAGACATTTGCTTTTGAATCGTGTTCTTCGTCAAGACCGTTTAGTATCATTAACTCGAGTTGTTAGTAAAGATTTAATAATGAATCTAATACTATTTAGTATTTACTAACACTTTCCTGCTTACTACAACCAACTTATGCGTGAAACTTACGTAAATCCGAATATCATGTGTTTAACAAATGGGGTTACAAAGATTCGAACAAATGATATCTCGGTCAACCATTCTCAATTAGAAGTGTCCTAAATTTCATTCTCGATTAACTATTATACTAATTTACTCATTTTCGTCCTTAGGAAACACCTGTTACAATCTCCCTACCCCTGATTAAAATAAAATTATTTTTACAAATGAATTATGATTTGGTGGAAATTTGTTGTAAATATTGAATACATACATCTTCAATTTTGGTCGAATCATATACATCATTATCATTTGTACATAGCTCGTTATAAATACATTGAATATGTCAACGCTCGTTATAAATCATACATCAAATATTTCAAAGGTCTACCAATTTCATTTAAATACGTATTATTTTTCATACCCGATTAACTATTATACCTAATTGACCATTTTCTAACCCGAGCCAGGGTGGGTCCAGGGACCCACCCTCTAACTCTCTCCCTCCGCCCCTGGTCTAAACTGATCCTTAAAATATTAATTAATTAAACCGGCCATCATTGTTGACACCCCGTCAAACACTCACTTCGCGGCGCCGTTCATAATTAAACAACATCGTTTCCTTGTCCCGCGATGTCGTTGAGCTTTTGAGCTTCGCGACACTGTTTTAATTTTAACACTGTTGTTTTAACTGTTGCGGCATCGGTTGGCCTACTCGCGGTATTGTTTTATAATCCGCAGTGTCGTTTCTTTCCTCTTGCGGCATCGTTTTCAACTAAACGACACCGTCCTAATTAATCATTAACAATATTAGTGAATTAATCCGGCCATCACTAGTCAAACTCGTGTGTTGACCAACGACATCATTAGCGCCAAAACGGCTCCGTTTGCCTTTCCCTTCGCGACATTGTTTTTTATTTAAACACTGTCGTTTGCTAATCCGCGGTACCGTTAGGCTTACTCGCGGTATCGTTTTGAATTAAAGGACACCGCTGATATAGCCAAAAATATTAATCCATGGAGCCGCCGCCAGTCGGCGCTCGCATTGGGCTGGGTGAACTTTTGTCACTCACCCGCTTTGATTTTTTAATTAATCGGTACCGCTTACCAGGCTCTCGCGGCATCGTTTTTAAATCTGCGGTACCGTTTTAACTCTCCGCGATACCGCTTATCTCCATGCGGTACCGATTTTCCCCTTCCAACAAGGAATAAAGATAATAATTAATTATAAACAAAAAATCCTTCCCCGACACCTACACTAAAACGCGCGGCCCCTTTTCTTTTCCGGCGGTGTTGTTTTCTGTGTCGCGGTACCGCTGAGCTTCCTTGCGGTACCGCTTTTCTGTTTCGCGGTATCGTTTTAACTCTCCGCGACACCGCTCGACTCCACGCGGTATCGCTTCTCCCCTTCCGACAAGGAATAAATAAAATAAAATAAAATAATCCTTTTCCAACACCAATGCTACACACGCGGCCCACCTCTTGTTTTCCGGCAAACAATGTCGTTTCCAGTGTCGCGGTACCGCTGAGCTTCCTTGCGGTACCGTTTTTTATTTCGCGGTATCGTTTTAACTCTTCGCGACACCGCTCGACTCCACGCAGTATCGCTTCTCCCCTTCCGACAAGGAATAAATAAAATAAAATACTCCTTTTCCAACACCAATGCTACACACGCGGCCCACCTCTTGTTTTCCGGCAAACAGTGTCGTTTCCAGTGTCGCGGTACCGCTGAGCTTCCTTGCGGTACCGTTTTTTATTTCGCGGTATCGTTTTAACTCTCCGCGATGCCGCTTGTCTCTATGCGACACTGTTTTTTACCTGCAATATCGAATTAAATGCCGAGACTAATTACTGCGGCATTGTATTCCGGCCAACTTAATTTTAGGTGTCAACAAATGTCCCCCACAATTTGGTTTATAAGAATTATGAAACAAATTGTTTACAAAATCCACAACACCTAAAATAATTTTAATTTAAACTACCAATCAACCAAAAATTGGTGGAAAGCTTTTGGCCTATTTTTCCTCTTTAGCAGGCCTGCATAGCCGCCTCGGCCACACATGTTTTTTTTATACTTTTTTTTCATTACTTTTTTTATATATATTAGAGCTGCTTGGCCGCACACTACTCCTTTTGTCGACAGAGCTGTTAGACTCCAACAACAGTCGCGACATTGCTTGGCCGCAGCGCTGAGAGACATTTTATTTTATTATATTTTATACCATTGCGGCCACGCTTAGGACCTCTAGCAGCACTGTTCATCATCCAAATAATCCTGTTTTTTTTCCTTCTTCTTTTTCAATTCCTCATCAGCGCTGTTTTGGCCGCTCTCTTTTTTTTATGGTATAATATAATAGTCATTTTTCTTCCGCAACACCGTGCCCCCCAACAATGTTGTTGATATGAAAAGAAAAATAAAGCGGCACCACTGCTACGTGGCTTAGGCAAAAATGGCCATGTTTGGTCATTATTTCCTAATCAACCATTATCAAAGAAAATTAAAATTAAAGCCATGTTTAATCTTGGTCGATATTGTGACTATCTCGACAACACAGTAATCGACAGACCATATTTAACAACTCTGGCTTAAAGAAAACAAACCATTTAGCCAACACAACCATACACCAACAGCCTTGACTAGGTTAATGCAATGTCGATGGCATCTACGTAGCTCAGTCATGCATGGATCTAAAATAAAAAGCGATAAACTGGCTATACAACATGATTGCAACATATCCATGTTATATTTCCTAATATTCACACGTAAAACAATCTTTGAAGCCATTCAGAATCAGAGTTAACTCGTACCTGTCAGAGTCATGCAAGCTGGCAATATGAACGTTGAATGTGGATCATCCTTCCCGCCAAAGTTGATTTCTTCCACAATGTCGCAGACAGCACCGCTGCTTCCTCTCCCAACTTGTTACTCGCATCCTCGCCGTTGATCGGCAACCCCTCTATCAAGGTCGTAATTTCGGCCTTCTCCACCCTCTCTTGAGGTGGCTTACTCTGATTTTGGTGGACCACCTAACGCACGCATTGATGGTCTCACAATTTCAGACAAGTGGTTCAAGCAAGCCTTACTCAACACTCTCGCGCTTGAAACTATGACGTTGGACGTTCCTCCATCCCCGCTCCTGATTTCGAGTGGTCCAAAATCTCCATGGTACAAATAAGCTTCAGCCACGTTGGCCCCAACGGCAAACGGCTTTGTGTCAGCCTGTACCACCTCACCAACACCGTCTTCATTCCAGAGCATCAAACACTGATGCAGCGATGAAGGAATGCACTTGTTGGCGTGGATCCAATCCCTGCCAAGTAGTGCGTTGTAGCTTATCATTCCATCCACGACGAAAAAAGCACTCATCCGCTTCTGTGATCCAACTCCCACGACCACAGGGAGGATTCCCGTGCAGAAGTGGACCCGCCATTGAAGCTTGTCACAAACACTTCCGTTGGGATCAAGTCATTAGTGCTCTTGCCCAACTTCTTCACCATCCTTGTTGGCATCACATTCACTGCGGCGCCATTGTCAACTAAGACTCTCGACATTGGTATGTCGTCAAGTGTGGCTTTGATGTAGAGAGGCCTCAAATGACGCATCATCTTTGGCTCTGGCTCGTTGAAAACAACGACCCTGTTCAATTCTTCACCCGTGGCTCCTTCGTCCACGGCTTTCCCTTTCGCTTCTGCAGCCTGGATAGATTTCTCCAGCTCGTCGAAGTCTGATCCCCATGTGATGTTCTCCACCGGCACACTTGTTGACTCTTTCGGGCCTTGATATAACATGTAAAAAGGATATCTTCCTTCATCTTCGCCCAGTAGCCCAACAGCTTTGTGGCCTGCTTCGTACAGCTCTTTCAGGATTCGCTGCGAACTCTTGTTTTGCTTGGCTGACTCTACTGCCAAGTCAATTCGACCATCGTGCGAGCCATCATTGCACTCCACGGCTCAGCCTCGATTGGCAGCCGCAGACTCGCCAACCAACTCTGCCACCGCTGGCTCCTCATTCTCCTCCTCTAAAGCCAGTTGAGCAAAACCGCTCACCAGCTCAGCGACGTTGACCTCTTGAGCAGCCTCGTCCAACTCCTCAACCTCCATCACGACCTCGCCATCCTCTCCCTGATTTTCCAAATCAATGTGAAAAATCAAAGGCAAGATGTAGTTGTTCACCACCACCAGTGATAGACTTCCAAACTGGATCGTCATGGGTGCACCTTGGTTGTCATCATCGTCATCCTTGTTTTTCCGATCGAATTTCGACTTCGGCTCCTCCAATTCCAGCATCTCCTCTTCGATGAGGGAGTCATCCAACTCAGCATCGTACTCAGCCTCTCTTGGGACTCCCTGATCGTTCCCGTCCAGGTTGTCCTCGACAACCTTTCCAGCACCGGCCACTGTCACTCTCAGACCCGTGGCAGAGTTGTCTACGTTCACATTTGCTTGCAAGTTTGCAATCCTCCTTCCTTGAGCATTCTTGCGGAGGTACCTTCGATACTGCGTCCTTGTCATCCCGTCAACTGCGATGGGCTGCTGACGACGGACATCGTAGGTGTGCCAACCACCCTGTGGCACATTCGGCATCCTGAAGGTTCTCCTAACAGGTGGGGGAGCTCTCACTAGTTGGGCAAGTCCAAATGGTAGACTTTTGAAAGGCGGGGCACTTTGAGCAACCCATTGCCTACGCTGCCCTCTTCCCCACGCAGGTGCACGTACTCCGTCGACGCTGCGTTCATATGAGGGATACCTCGGTTTGAACTGTCGTGGTCCCAATCTCTGGTGGACCGACTGGCTCGGTCCCGCTCCCCCAATGTTTAGCTTTCCGCGACACTGGGCACACAACTTCTCTTCTTCAGCTGGGTCCAAGCGTGGCCCCTCCTGCACTTGGGAGGATGAAGCACCCTGGGCCACATCAGAACTACCACTCGGCGGCCGCGATGTATCCACCACCAACTTGAAGCGTGGCAGGTTGATCTTAGAGAAATCGGGATTGACCATGTTGACGTCGACAACGTTTGGGAACGGGTCTGTGTCAACAATCATGGCCTCCTTTCTCAGCTCTGGGAACTTGAACCGACCTTTCTCAATTGCATCCTGCACAACGTTGCGAAACACAACACACATGTTAGTTGAATGAGATGCACTGTTGTGCCATTTACAGTATCGTTTCCCTTTTAATTTTTCAGCTGGCGGGATAGTATGCCCCCCAGTCAACTTAATTTGACCATCTTTGTAAAGCTGGTCGAAAATCAAGTCTGATTTTGAGACATCAAAGGAATATTATCTAGTTTGAATCGGAGCACGATTGGGCTTTCCACCTTGTGGCTTCCCCTGCACAATCTCGGCCAAATCAACTTCAACCTCGTCAACATCGCTGCCGACGTTATTCCCACCATAGTTTTCAAAATTAGGAAAATATTGTCCGCGAGAGCCACTTCTCTTATGTTCTTCTTCATGGAGAGGAGATTCATATCTAATAGCGCAGGACATCAGTTGAAACAAGTCAGAAAACTACCTATCTTGAAACTTTTTACGAAGTTCAAAATTCAATCCACCCTGGGCAAGTTTAACAAACTCGCGTTCTGTCAAGTTCACAAAACAGCGATTTCTTGCATTTTTAAAGTTTGTTAAAAAGTGTTCCACTGTTTCTCCTGGCTGTTGGTGCATTCGTGCCAAGTCTGCCATTGTTACTTCTGGCTCAGAACGGTAGAACTGGGCATGGAACATTTGTTCTATTTGCTGCCAAGTTTGAACCGAGTTCGATGGCAAATTGACGTACCACGCGAATGCGGGACCGGTCAACGAGTTGCCAAACAAACGCAACTTCAAGAAATCACTCACATCACCACACTGAACCGTGAATCGCCCAACGTGCTCGACGGTGGACTGATCCCCAGTCTCGCTGAAGGTGATGAAATCAGGCATGCGAAAACCACGTGGAAAGGGGTAGTATCTATCAACCCAATCCGGATATGGTTTTCGATACACCGGCGGCATCACTGGTCTAATCCCTAAACCAAACTGATCTGCCAGCATTTGTGCTACCTGATCTCGAATCACATTAATGTCTTGCCCCCCAAGTTTCCCCCCTTGTGGTACGAATCCACCAGGATCCATGCCAAGCCTGTTTGGAGGAGGAGGCACGTTTTGCGGGTAGCCGCGTGGCGGAACATGATCATTGTTGATAGTTCCTGCACCACCAACACCGCTCATCGGATCCACGTAGGGTCTGGCCTCCGGGATATTTTGTGGACCCCCACCGTGAAACGGCGGTGGTTCAACCCGAGTGTTAGCGGCAGTGCTAGTCTCGCCAAGATTAACTCGCGGAGTTGGTGGGTTCATCACCGGTGTCGGCGAAGCTCCTTGTCTTGGCGGACTAATTCGAGCACCGTTGTTTGGAAAACCAGTTTCGCTGTTTAAATTGTTTTCACCGTTTAGCGGCAAATCTCTAGGTTGCATTACTGGTCTACCCAAGAGCTCCCTTATTTCATTCATATCACGTAGATTTTTATCCACGAAAACATCAAAATCATGTCTGTTTTTATTCACAACTTCAAAGAGTTGGCCTAAACGCCTATCAACACGAGACTCAAGAGAATCATGTCGTGCAGTTAAAGCGTCAAAACGTTGATTTACCTCGCCTTTGAAGCCTACGAACTCATTGTTGAGGCTAGCAAACATGCGACGGTTCTCCTCCATGAAATGGCGGATTGACAAATCCTCAGTCGGCCCAGCTGTGGACGGCGGATTCTCGGACCCGTCAATGTCTTCAGCACCGATTCCTTGGCCTCCTTCAATGTTGGCCACATGTTCATCCACGAATCCGGGCGGAACATCTCCTTCCTGATTCCTTCATCGCGGAGCCATTCGAACACACGTGTCCCACCAGGTGTGCCAATTTGTTTCGTTGGCGAAACTCGCGTGTTCAATGCGCACTGTATTCAAGTCAGCACAAACACAAAATCAGCAAAATCGTCAAATATCCGCCGCCGAATGTCGGCGCCGTTGATTTGATCGACTACACAGAAATCAAGACGACCGTCAAATATCCACCGCCGGCGTCGGCGATGTTGATTTGATCGATGCACCTTTGACCTCTAACAAGAACAACCGTTACTCGGTTCACCACCTCTCCAAACTACGTTCGAACGAGGGTGTTCAACGAGAAACGAGAAACCAAACCGAGAGTATTCTAAGTTACGTTACCTCTACTCCTATGGAGGTTCCTCTGGAGAGCTCCGCGACTACGACTACAAGCTACGACTACGACTCTGCAAAGGAGTTCTTTGATAGAGCGGTTCTACGAAAACTAGAGAGAAAAACTGGTAATTCTGCGACGGTGCAGTTTGAGATTTGATTTTGCCGTCTCTAGCTTCTCTCTCTTCCCGATCTTTATACCCGGCTCTTCTCCCCGTAGTCGTAGTAACTGCCTTCGCGCCTTTGTCTCCCACGTTCTTCATTCCTGTCAACCGTGCGGGTAACTTCCTCCTTGTTGCGTAACTCCCATGAGTGCGAAACCGCGCGAAAACTTGGCCAAAACGACACTGAACTAAAATCCACAATTGCTGAACTCTCACCACTACGACGTTGTTTTCCATTAAACAACATCGTTTCGGTACCGCGGCGGTGTTGATATCTCCCACGGTGTCGTTTTCGACTAAACGACACCGTCTAAACTGATCCTTAAAATATTAATTAATTAAATCGGCCATCATTGTTGACAACCCGTCAAACTCTCACTTCGCGGCATCGTTTTTAATTAAACAACATTGTTTCCTTGTCCCGCGATGTCGTTGAGCTTTTGAGCTTCGCGACACTGTTTTAATTTTAACACTATCGTTTTAACTGTTGCGACATCGTTTGGCCTACTCGCGGTATTGTTTTATAATCCGCGGTGTCGTTTCTTTCCTCTTGCGGCATCGTTTTCAACTAAACGACACCGTCCTAAATATTCATTAACAATATTAGTGAATTAATCCGGCCATCACTAGTCAAACTCGTGTGTTGACCAACGACATCATTAGCGCCAAAACGGCTCCGTTTGCCTTTCCCTTCGCGACATTGTTTTTTATTTAAACATTGTCGTTTGCTAATCCGCGGTACCGTTGGGCTTACTCGCGGTACCGTTTTGAATTAAACGACACCGCTGATATAGCCAAAAATATTAATCCATGGAGCCGCCGCCACACTACAGGAAAAAGCACTTGTAACCACCGTAAGTTCACCACCGTATAAAATACGGTAGTTAATAGTGTATAATCAACCACCGTACTAAATACGGTAGTTAATAATTACTTATTAACCATGGTATATGCATACGGTGGTTGTTATGGGGCTAATACGGTAGTTGTTAATCTTTGAGGACTGAAACTAAAAAATCCCGTGGCTAGTAATTTTTTATTTATTAAAACTTTATGTTTATTATTTTTCAATGTCAAAAGCTGCTATGCGGAGAAAATATCTCCTTTTCACTCATACCAAAATCCGAGCAAAAGAAAGAGAGCAAACTGAGCGAGCGTCTTCTCCATCTCAATCGGAGCTCGTGCGACGATCTTCTCCAGCGTCTTCGTCGACCACGAACGGCGCCCCCATACCTCCAACACTCGATCTGAGCTCCTGCAAGCCCTCTTCTCGAGCCGGCCCCGTCTCCACTCCACGCTTAGAAGCAATGTAACCCTCTTAGGGTTTGTATGTTCAGAATTCTGGGGGAAGCATTTTCATTGTCTTTGGTTTGCAATTGAGGCGGAGGACACGAGAAATTAGGCTTCTACAATTGGAATTGATTAGCTGTCGTTCATAACCATCGAAAATCCAAAGTTCTACTGGTAAGTCTTCGTCCTTAAATTTGTCCTGTTTGCTCGGGTTTTTCTTTCTTCCTTGTTTCTAGACGAGGAGAGTGAAACTGAAGGTGGGTTTCTCTCTGTGTGGGAAGTAAACATCACTAGCCACCAGCCTTTGAGAAGCACTAGAACTGGGTATACTCGAATTTGAAGCAGGAGTTTAATGGTTTCGTTTTCAAAATTTTGGTTTTGTTGTGCTGGGGAATGGATTGGTACAGTTTGCATAAGCAACAAAGCAAGTGGTTGGTCGGGGATGATAATTGAATTCGGATCCTGTGTCTTTAGTTTGGAAATCGGAATCATCCCTTGAAAGAGCTTTTTCAGTTATGATGCGAAGCAACGTTTGGCATTTTGATGGGTGATACCATTGATGACAGTGTTGTTGTGCTTCTCTCTTGTGTTGTATTGGCTATGACTGCAGACAGTATGCTTTTTACTTGTGTTTTTCAGTTTATCTATGTATCTATGGCGATACAGTAGTCATGGGTGTACTTTGGTTTCCATTTCATCTCTGTATGGATTCAAGTTTATACGCCTCCATTTGTATTTGATAATGTTGATTATGCGAGAAATTTGGTTCTTAACTTGATTCTTAACATGGAAAACTTGTGGGTTTTCTCTTCCTCTCCACTCTATGGGCATCCAAACGAATTTAGAAGCCACATGTTATAGGCCTAGAATGCTGCCAAGTGGACATGGAATGACCACCACATTATGGTAGTAGTCGATCAACAGACAAGTCATGAATAAGCCATGTATCGATCACCTCGTATTTATTCTCACCATAAAAAAGAACAAAAGGGAATGATTCAATTATTACCATGCTCTTCCTCCATTTCCAGAACAATCTCGCCCCCCCCCCCCCCCCCACTTTGTCATTTTCATCTAATGCTCTCATACTATATCTTCATACCAAAAGGAGAGTGGTTCTCAGACTTGACTTTGTTTTATTAGTAGTTAATTGAGCTTCTTTGGCCATTATTTTATCTATTAGTTAAATATTATATTGTCTATAACTTGAACAAGTTCCCCTACTGCTATACAACAACGAGTAAAAGGAACGCAAAAAATGACAGCTGAGACTTGACTTTGGTTAATTAGTAGTTAACTAAGCTTCTTTGGCCATTACTTTATCTATTAGTTAAATATTATATTGTCTAACTTGAACAAGTCCTCCTACTGCTTTACAACAGCAAGTCAATAAAAGGGAAGCAAAAAGTGGCAGCGAAAGGAAATAGAAATGGAGACAATCGGAATCAATAAGAACTAGTGGAGGCAAAAGCAGAATCATAAAACCTAGTAGAAGCACTAGTTTCCTCTCCATCGTTCTCAATCGGTAAGCTTTCTTATTGAATTTAGTTTCAGTCTTTCTTTCATGTTTGAAACTTGGGTTCCATGGTTTCAATTTTAACTTACATTTGTGTCGAACTTTTACTCTTTTTAAATTTCTTTGTAGCTTCATTTTGCTTTTCCCCAGAATTCTATTCGGTTGGTTATAACATAAAATTCTTGCTATTAGGATATGGATCTTGATAAGGATTGGATGACGGTTAAGGATAGACTTAGTCAGGAATACGGTCGTGGTGTGAAATATTTTTTAGATTATGCTTTTCAAGCCTGGGAGCGAGTGAATGTGAATGATCAAGCCCGGGAGCGAGTGCAAGTCAATGAAACAGGTTACTATCATTTTTATATTGTGTTACATGGAAACCGATTAATTAATACAATTCCTATTTTCGATAATTTTTTTTGTTAGATCCGGAAAAAAGGAAGGGTAGAGGAAAAGCTACCTGCAAAAAGCTTGCTAAGCTTAAAGCTGGAGAGAAGCTACCTGTTACATTTGCGGAAAGGCGTGTTGTTGGACCAAATCAAGCTGTTTGGGCAAGTTATATTGGCTTAATTGTTCGCAACCCTTCAATTTGCCCGGTACGAGCTCTTGATTGGAGTCTCATTGGTGCGAATGAAAAGGAACATATGTTTGCTGCTGTAAAGGTAATGAGTATACGTAAGTTCTTACTTTTGAATTTTTGAACTTCTTAGTATTTTTGTTAAGTTAATAATCTGGATTTTAAACAACTTTAGGAATATTTCTCTCATCCTGAAATGGATTCCTATAAGGAAGATGTCTTGGATCATTTGAAAGAACGCTGGATTGGTGGAGATCAAAGTTGAATTGTAAGAAGGTGAAACCTTGTGAAAGTATGGAAGAAGCAATAAGAGATGTACCACCAATGATAAACAAAGAAGATTGGGAATGGTGTGTTAGATCTTGTTTCAAAGGTCCAAAATACAATTGATGAAAGATTGCGCCAATCTGAAGAAGAGAAGAATGTGATGCGTAAGCGCATTGATGAGCTTGAGGCTGCCAATACTGATAGGGCTGAAAGGAATGCTCAAATGATGGTTGAAATGAGGGCTGAAATGAGGGTTGAAATGAGGGACGAAATGAAAAGCCAAATAGCGGAACAAGTTGAAGCTCGGTTGGAAGCATTGTTGCATGCTCAGTCGACCAAAAGAAAATATCAATCTAGATCATAGATCTTTGTGAGATTATGAAATGAGGTAAGGCGATCTGATACGTTTTCATGGGTGATAGTGAATGAAATGTTTACAAGTGTCTTTGCCCAGTGTTTGTATATCTGTTATGGTGTGAATTTTGCTATTGTTTGCTGCTCGGACCTATATAGTTGCTGCCCAGTGTTTATAGTTGTTATTGTCAGTGTTTTCCTTAGCTGTTATGTTGTGAATGTCGCTGTGGTTAGCTGCCCAAATGTTTACAGCTGCTGCCCAGTGTTCTCTGTAGCTGTTATGCTGTGAATTTTGTTGTTGTTTGTTGTCATAGGTATGTAATGTTGTGAACCGAGTTTGTGAGTTTGTTTTTACTTCTCTGAGCAGTAGTGTCTATGTAAGTTAGTAGGGGAATTGAAGGTAAGTTGTAGAGAGCCAACTTTGAGCTCTTATGATGTGAAATGAATATTATTTTGGTGACTAGGGGAAGTTAAGATAAATGACAGTGATAGTTGTGTGGTAGTTCAACTAATATGGTGAAATTTTTTACAATGATATTAATAATATTCTCTTTCATTTGCAGGTATGTTTTCTAAGTTGAAGAAGGAATTTTGATGCTTGACATAATGAATTTTGGTGTTCGACTGAAGACTAGATTTTGATATCTGACTTAGTAGTTAGATGCTTTTGTGAATCAAGTTCAAGCATGTAACATGTGAAGGTAGTAGGACTATTATTAGCTAGAAGATATGCAATGTAAAGTAGCAGCTAAAACGATATAGGATTGTTATGTACTAAGAAATTTGGATATGAATTCTACACTGATTTTAAAATCAGTATTTAGCTGATCATATATAAGTAATTATTGATTCCAGCTTCCTTTCTCTGTGTTGGTAATTATTTTTACAGAAGGCAAAATATGTAGCAGCAGTTATATATATATGCTCATTATTGAATGCAACCGGTATATTAGTTTTAAGCACCGTTCTTACCATAGTTAATAAATAGTACTTTTGACCAGCGTATATGAAAACCCATGGTTAATAATCAGTACTTTTGACCACGGTACTGTTACCATAGTTAAAAATTTAGTACTTTTGACTACCGTTCCAATACCATGGCTAATAACAATTATTAACTACCGTTGTTTTCACGGTGGCCAATACTAGTAACCACCGTATCAGAAACCGTGGCCAATAATCACTATTAACCACCGTTTTGACATTTAGCCACCCCAAAGTTATCCACCGTTTTTTTACGGTGGTTAAAAGTATTAACCACCATTTTTTAGCATTAACCACCGTATTTTACAGTGGTTAAATATGCAGTTTCCTGTAGTGCCAGTTGGCGCTCGCATTGGGCTGGGTGAACTTTGGTCACTTACCCGATATGATTTTTTAATTAATCGGTACCGCTTACCAGGCTCTCGCGGCATCGTTTTTAAATCTGCGGTACCGTTTTAACTCTCCGCGGAGCTCGTGCGACGATCTTCTCCAGCGTCTTCGTCGACCACGAACGGCGCCCCCATACCTCCAACACTCGATCTGAGCTCCTGCAAGCCCTCTTCTCGAGCCGGCCCCGTCTCCACTCCACGCTTAGAAGCAATGTAACCCTCTTAGGGTTTGTATGTTCAGAATTCTGGGGGAAGCATTTTCATTGTCTTTGGTTTGCAATTGAGGCGGAGGACACGAGAAATTAGGCTTCTACAATTGGAATTGATTAGCTGTCGTTCATAACCATCGAAAATCCAAAGTTCTACTGGTAAGTCTTCGTCCTTAAATTTGTCCTGTTTGCTCGGGTTTTTCTTTCTTCCTTGTTTCTAGACGAGGAGAGTGAAACTGAAGGTGGGTTTCTCTCTGTGTGGGAAGTAAACATCACTAGCCACCAGCCTTTGAGAAGCACTAGAACTGGGTATACTCGAATTTGAAGCAGGAGTTTAATGGTTTCGTTTTCAAAATTTTGGTTTTGTTGTGCTGGGGAATGGATTGGTACAGTTTGCATAAGCAACAAAGCAAGTGGTTGGTCGGGGATGATAATTGAATTCGGATCCTGTGTCTTTAGTTTGGAAATCGGAATCATCCCTTGAAAGAGCTTTTTCAGTTATGATGCGAAGCAACGTTTGGCATTTTGATGGGTGATACCATTGATGACAGTGTTGTTGTGCTTCTCTCTTGTGTTGTATTGGCTATGACTGCAGACAGTATGCTTTTTACTTGTGTTTTTCAGTTTATCTATGTATCTATGGCGATACAGTAGTCATGGGTGTACTTTGGTTTCCATTTCATCTCTGTATGGATTCAAGTTTATACGCCTCCATTTGTATTTGATAATGTTGATTATGCGAGAAATTTGGTTCTTAACTTGATTCTTAACATGGAAAACTTGTGGGTTTTCTCTTCCTCTCCACTCTATGGGCATCCAAACGAATTTAGAAGCCACATGTTATAGGCCTAGAATGCTGCCAAGTGGACATGGAATGACCACCACATTATGGTAGTAGTCGATCAACAGACAAGTCATGAATAAGCCATGTATCGATCACCTCGTATTTATTCTCACCATAAAAAAGAACAAAAGGGAATGATTCAATTATTACCATGCTCTTCCTCCATTTCCAGAACAATCTCGCCCCCCCCCCCACTTTGTCATTTTCATCTAATGCTCTCATACTATATCTTCATACCAAAAGGAGAGTGGTTCTCAGACTTGACTTTGTTTTATTAGTAGTTAATTGAGCTTCTTTGGCCATTATTTTATCTATTAGTTAAATATTATATTGTCTATAACTTGAACAAGTTCCCCTACTGCTATACAACAACGAGTAAAAGGAACGCAAAAAATGACAGCTGAGACTTGACTTTGGTTAATTAGTAGTTAACTAAGCTTCTTTGGCCATTACTTTATCTATTAGTTAAATATTATATTGTCTAACTTGAACAAGTCCTCCTACTGCTTTACAACAGCAAGTCAATAAAAGGGAAGCAAAAAGTGGCAGCGAAAGGAAATAGAAATGGAGACAATCGGAATCAATAAGAACTAGTGGAGGCAAAAGCAGAATCATAAAACCTAGTAGAAGCACTAGTTTCCTCTCCATCGTTCTCAATCGGTAAGCTTTCTTATTGAATTTAGTTTCAGTCTTTCTTTCATGTTTGAAACTTGGGTTCCATGGTTTCAATTTTAACTTACATTTGTGTCGAACTTTTACTCTTTTTAAATTTCTTTGTAGCTTCATTTTGCTTTTCCCCAGAATTCTATTCGGTTGGTTATAACATAAAATTCTTGCTATTAGGATATGGATCTTGATAAGGATTGGATGACGGTTAAGGATAGACTTAGTCAGGAATACGGTCGTGGTGTGAAATATTTTTTAGATTATGCTTTTCAAGCCTGGGAGCGAGTGAATGTGAATGATCAAGCCCGGGAGCGAGTGCAAGTCAATGAAACAGGTTACTATCATTTTTATATTGTGTTACATGGAAACCGATTAATTAATACAATTCCTATTTTCGATAATTTTTTTTGTTAGATCCGGAAAAAAGGAAGGGTAGAGGAAAAGCTACCTGCAAAAAGCTTGCTAAGCTTAAAGCTGGAGAGAAGCTACCTGTTACATTTGCGGAAAGGCGTGTTGTTGGACCAAATCAAGCTGTTTGGGCAAGTTATATTGGCTTAATTGTTCGCAACCCTTCAATTTGCCCGGTACGAGCTCTTGATTGGAGTCTCATTGGTGCGAATGAAAAGGAACATATGTTTGCTGCTGTAAAGGTAATGAGTATACGTAAGTTCTTACTTTTGAATTTTTGAACTTCTTAGTATTTTTGTTAAGTTAATAATCTGGATTTTAAACAACTTTAGGAATATTTCTCTCATCCTGAAATGGATTCCTATAAGGAAGATGTCTTGGATCATTTGAAAGAACGCTGGATTGGTGGAGATCAAAGTTGAATTGTAAGAAGGTGAAACCTTGTGAAAGTATGGAAGAAGCAATAAGAGATGTACCACCAATGATAAACAAAGAAGATTGGGAATGGTGTGTTAGATCTTGTTTCAAAGGTCCAAAATACAATTGATGAAAGATTGCGCCAATCTGAAGAAGAGAAGAATGTGATGCGTAAGCGCATTGATGAGCTTGAGGCTGCCAATACTGATAGGGCTGAAAGGAATGCTCAAATGATGGTTGAAATGAGGGCTGAAATGAGGGTTGAAATGAGGGACGAAATGAAAAGCCAAATAGCGGAACAAGTTGAAGCTCGGTTGGAAGCATTGTTGCATGCTCAGTCGACCAAAAGAAAATATCAATCTAGATCATAGATCTTTGTGAGATTATGAAATGAGGTAAGGCGATCTGATACGTTTTCATGGGTGATAGTGAATGAAATGTTTACAAGTGTCTTTGCCCAGTGTTTGTATATCTGTTATGGTGTGAATTTTGCTATTGTTTGCTGCTCGGACCTATATAGTTGCTGCCCAGTGTTTATAGTTGTTATTGTCAGTGTTTTCCTTAGCTGTTATGTTGTGAATGTCGCTGTGGTTAGCTGCCCAAATGTTTACAGCTGCTGCCCAGTGTTCTCTGTAGCTGTTATGCTGTGAATTTTGTTGTTGTTTGTTGTCATAGGTATGTAATGTTGTGAACCGAGTTTGTGAGTTTGTTTTTACTTCTCTGAGCAGTAGTGTCTATGTAAGTTAGTAGGGGAATTGAAGGTAAGTTGTAGAGAGCCAACTTTGAGCTCTTATGATGTGAAATGAATATTATTTTGGTGACTAGGGGAAGTTAAGATAAATGACAGTGATAGTTGTGTGGTAGTTCAACTAATATGGTGAAATTTTTTACAATGATATTAATAATATTCTCTTTCATTTGCAGGTATGTTTTCTAAGTTGAAGAAGGAATTTTGATGCTTGACATAATGAATTTTGGTGTTCGACTGAAGACTAGATTTTGATATCTGACTTAGTAGTTAGATGCTTTTGTGAATCAAGTTCAAGCATGTAACATGTGAAGGTAGTAGGACTATTATTAGCTAGAAGATATGCAATGTAAAGTAGCAGCTAAAACGATATAGGATTGTTATGTACTAAGAAATTTGGATATGAATTCTACACTGATTTTAAAATCAGTATTTAGCTGATCATATATAAGTAATTATTGATTCCAGCTTCCTTTCTCTGTGTTGGTAATTATTTTTACAGAAGGCAAAATATGTAGCAGCAGTTATATATATATGCTCATTATTGAATGCAACCGGTATATTAGTTTTAAGCACCGTTCTTACCATAGTTAATAAATAGTACTTTTGACCAGCGTATATGAAAACCCATGGTTAATAATCAGTACTTTTGACCACGGTACTGTTACCATAGTTAAAAATTTAGTACTTTTGACTACCGTTCCAATACCATGGCTAATAACAATTATTAACTACCGTTGTTTTCACGGTGGCCAATACTAGTAACCACCGTATCAGAAACCGTGGCCAATAATCACTATTAACCACCGTTTTGACATTTAGCCACCCCAAAGTTATCCACCGTTTTTTTACGGTGGTTAAAAGTATTAACCACCATTTTTTAGCATTAACCACCGTATTTTACAGTGGTTAAATATGCAGTTTCCTGTAGTGCCAGTTGGCGCTCGCATTGGGCTGGGTGAACTTTGGTCACTTACCCGATATGATTTTTTAATTAATCGGTACCGCTTACCAGGCTCTCGCGGCATCGTTTTTAAATCTGCGGTACCGTTTTAACTCTCCGCGATACCGCTTATCTCCATGCGGTACCGATTTTCCCCTTCCAACAAGGAATAAAGATAATAATTAATTATAAACAAAAACTCCTTCCCCGACACCTACACTAAAACGCGCGGCCCCTTTTCTTTTCCGGCGGTGTCGTTTTCTGTGTCGCAGTACCGCTGAGCTTCCTTGCGGTACCGCTTTTCTGTTTCGCGGTATCGTTTTAACTCTCCGCGACACCGCTCGACTCCACGCGGTATCGCTTCTCCCCTTCCGACAAGGAATAAATAAAATAAAATACTCCTTTTCCAACACCAATGCTACACACGCGGCCCACCTCTTGTTTTCCGGCAAACAGTGTCGTTTCCAGTGTCGCGGTACCGCTGAGCTTCCTTGCGGTACCGTTTTTTATTTCGCGATATCGTTTTAACTCTCCGCGATGCCGCTTGTCTCTATGCGACACTATTTTTTACCTGGAATATCGAATTGAATGCCGAGACTAATTACTGCGGCATTTAATTCCGGCCAATCTAATTTTAGGTGTCAACAGGGGAGGACACTGTTATTTTCAGATTAAGCAAAGAATAATATTGAAATTACTGAATTCCTATCTCTTCTTCTCTCTATTTTTCTCAAATTCTTTCCCAATTCTTCTCTATTCTCAATCCCTAACCCTAATTCTCTTCTCATTCTCTCTCGATTCTTCCCCAAAATACCCATGATTCTTACACATTCCATTAGTGCTCAGGCTGTATGCACTTCTGATTAACAAATTGAGAGCATATCTCATGTCTTCAAAGTTTTCTGGCTGTTTTGAGTTGCGACATAGTTGGCATAATTGCTGGGGTAAACCAACCATAGAAAGTGGGAACATCATTGTCCATATGTTCCCAAGAATTTCCTTCTGCCTGTGGTGTAATCAATCATTTCTAACTTTTGGTTTCAAATTTGTCCTCATGATGGTGCATGTGCACAAATCTTAGCCTATGCCAGATAGAGGAAAAAAAGGGCAGAGTTAAGAAACTGGGACATGCTCTCTGGAACATATACACAAGCAGGAAATCAAAGGAGTTGGAAGAAGCAATTTAGTTGTAGCGGTGGGGTTTTGTTTTGTCTCTCGTCTCAAGATAAAGCATTTCTTTGTCCTAGATATGCCCGCTCACTGTGCTTCACATAGAATGAGTAATGTGAAAGGCTAGATGTGATTAGAATAAATTAATTTTTAAAGAACACAAACCCAAAAAATGCACGACTAGCTCATTTGATGAATAGAAAAATCTAAGCAACTAAATAAAAATCGAGAAAACAGATTTTGCAATAAGGTGAAGCAAACAATACAAAATGGACTTGTTGCCCAATGAATAGGTACCAATTCGGGAACAACAAAAACATTTTGAAAATCATTAATGTGGTTCTCTTGTTCTTCAATGAGTACTATTGTAGCGACTCCGTTGTCCCACCGTGAGGGTGTCTTTAGATCTAGCAAATTGTCAAATAGATAAATAATAGGGCCAAACCAAATACGAACTTCTAGTTAAAATCAATTAATTAATGTGGTTCTCTTGTTCTATCGATAAGGATTCAAAAATGGAAAATGGATTATCGAAACACACATGATTGAAATATGCATGATCAAACGACATGTAGTTGAATAGCCAGAATACTCACAAAGGTCAATTTAAAAGAATTCGTAATTGGAAAATCTTTCACCAATATACGTTATCCGAATAAGCGTGACCGGTCTACTTTTAGTTGAATAGCACAAAAACTATAAAAATACCAATAAATAAAAATTCAAGAATGAAAAACACATAGGCGGAATATGCATCAAATACGAACAAAGATGTCGATTTAAGAACAACAAAAACCAAAGTTCAAAATAATAGAAATATAAAAGAGGATTTCTAAAAGGTTTCTAGAGGCCATGTGTGATTAAAATAAATGAAAAAGGGAAAATGAGATAAATAGGTGTTTACTTGCAAGTTGCAAATGAACGGAAAATGGCAAAATAAATGAAAATTATCTGAATATGTGGCTTTAGTGTAATGCCACTAAAGTTGATGAAAATTAAACAAAACCCTCTTAATAAATAGTAAATGCGAAACCAAGGCTTTTATGTATCAATATTGGCATGTTCGCTTGCACTACGCAGTGAGTTGAAAGTAACACTCTAATTGTGTTGTATGAAACATTTAACAAAATATAATTCATAAGGCAATTGGAAAAGCAACAAGAAAAATCACAAAGATATTGTGAGAGAACTCCGTAGCAATTTGCACTATGACCAATGAGGCTATGGATCATAGGAGGACGATCTACAAATTATTGATGAAAAAGTATTTGCTTGATTTGGAGTTTGACAACTATTAATTAGAGAATTTATCATTAGATTATGTGTATTATTTTGCCCAACAAACAAAAAGATAAATTTAGAATTTTCCTTGGATTGTCAACTAAGATAAAAAAAAAGAATATAATAAATCAACAAAATCAAAGGAAAAGGCGAAAGAACATAGTATTTAGTTTCGTTGGTTCCAATGCTACTTCTGTTCTTCTCGATTGAGAGAGAGATTTTTATCGTTAACATCATATACGACTTCGATCGGGAGAGATGACTAATCATGCAAAATCAAATACGAAAGCATGTCTCTACCGAGATAGATGAGTAAGCATACAAAATCAAATCAAATGACAAATCGATTAAGAACAACAAACAAAAATATAAGAAATAGGGAGAGAAATGAAATATGGAAAACATAAGTTTGAAAACTAAAAGTAAAAAAATGTTGACATATGTCTCTTTGAAAGATTGTCATATGTCACTCTTGAAAGATTGACCTTTAAACTTTGGTAAAATTAAAAAAAAAATTATTAATGAATAGTAGATGCTTAACCAAGACTTTTATATAAAAAGTTTTGGGTTAATATATTTGTATGGTCTGAACTTTGACCAAAATAAACATCTTGACCAATCTTTTCGATCTATAACATCCTGGCCCAACCTATACATAAAAATAACTAAATTGGCCAAACCCGACGTTTGACCGTTAACTTGGACGGTCAAACGTGTTGACTAATGGTCAACGCGCCACATCACCGCCCAGTCAGCATAAAAAATGTTGAAAAATTAAAAAAAGCCACATAATCTCATTATTTCGATTAAGTTAAAAATAAATATAAAAAGAAAAGAAAAAACAATAAAAAGATAAATGGCATAATAGTCCAAAGAGGGGAATCTGAAAATCTGTAGTGGAAATGGGCTTGAGGATACATTGTCTGGTGAACTAGTTGTGAGTTGTGACCCAAATGAGCCACAGCTCATGAATCACTAGTTTGTGTATTGCCTTAGCCATTTCTATGGCCCCATGCTTTGGTGTGATAATGATTTGATTTGATTTGATTTTTATTCAGAGGGACCTCCCCATATCAATTTTGCAATTGCTCTGACAGAAACTTGTGAAAACAATGAAAAGAGTGACAGTGAGAGAGAGTGAGCCCAATTGAATACAATCATAATAAAAGACTGAAAGCTCAACTTTTTTTGTTAAACTAAATGAGGATTATACCAACTTCAAAAACTCATGTCTAGTATTATATTGTAAATCATAAACAAACATATAAGATATGACTAACAGCAAATGGATATGTAATGCTTGATCTGGTTGTCTTTTGCCATTTTTTTTAACAAGTCAGTTCCCCTATTGTAAAACTAAAAAACAAAGGATCAACATAAATTCTGATAGGTGCAATCTCATTAAAAGTTAACACAAGCTAGCTGGCACCTCAAAAGCACAACCTGGGAATGGATTATATAAAACCAATTGTTTCAAACTCTCAACTACCATATCTGTTGATCCATTTCTTGGGAAGAATGCACATTTTACTTTTTACAACGCAGTAGCTTCTGATGCGGGCCAAGGTTGAAGTACAAAGCTAAGCTAACAACATAATGATTCCCAGAATTTTGGGTAAATCTGCAGTCAAGTGAGCTTGGCCTTTCTTCCTTCTTTACAATAATACAGTGAAAGAAGTTCCAACTAGTGGGAGGCTTCCGATCAAAACCCATGTCAGAAATGGATGGGGAAAAATCATGGGTAAAAAGAAAAGAGAGACAAACTGAAAAATTCAGTCGGACTGTGATTATTTGTCACTGAACCATGATGAGCTGCTGCTGTTGTTGAGCTTCAAACTTGATCCCAGCTTTCATCTTTCTAATGAAATCCTCGCATTTCCTCTGCAATTCTTCACTACTCAGCAACCCATTTCCATGCTCTCCTTGTTCATAATCAAAACCCTCAACTTCTTCTGCGATAAAGCTCGAGTCTTTATCCTCCTCCTTTTCCCTTTGACCTTCTGAAATCACTACTTCTGTGGCAAAGCTGCAATCTGTATCCACCTTTTCCACCCCTCCACCTTCAGAAATCAATTCTTCTGTGATAAAGCTGCAATCTTTAGCCACCTTTTCCACCCCTCCACCTTCTGAAATCGCCTCTTCCATAATAAAGCTGCAATCTTTACCCTCTTCCTCTCTCCTTTCACCTTCTGCAATCACTTCTTCTTCTTCTACCTCTTCCAGTTTCTGCTTATCTTCCATCTCTTGATCAAATCCTGCTGCTTTCTTCTTCTCCCCGTTCCCAATCAGACCAGAACTCTTGGCAATCAGTACCAAGATCCCATTGCAAACGATGAACATGTAATTCTTGTCCACAACTGTGCTGGAAAGTTCAAGGAACAGAGGAAACACATAAGCAGAATGCTGCAACAGTACAAAGAAGAAGAGAATTGGAGCTATGAGCTTTGTGGCCTTCTTAACAGACTGGGAAGAATTGCTCAGAGGAAGAGACTTGTTGTGATGGCTTAGTGAATTTGCTGCCATTTTGATCGACCTTTTTCTTTTTTCTTTTGAAACATGAGAAGTGGGTCTGTGTTTATTTTTCTGATCTGAATATATATAGGAAAGGAGATGTTCCATTAATTACCAGAACTGCCATTTGGGGGGGGACATTTGAAGGGCAATGAGACCAAGTCAGTCAACTGCACTCAATTAGTTTACTACTGTTGTTAGTCCCTCTGAGTAAAGAAAGAAAGGTGATGGGGGTTTTCTATTTTTGTTTGGGCTTCTAAGAAGATACCATTGGAATTTCTAGGAAGTGAACCCATGGTGTACCAAAAGTTCCCCCACTTTCACGCGGTGGTTTTCCATGTGTCAGAAACCTGGTAAGGAATTTGGGGTATAGTTCAGAGCGGTAACAGGATTCTGTTAAAAAAATTGATCCATTCAAAAATTTTTAGATGACCAATGATTCCGGACAGAGAAAAGAAAGTTAGGTTTTTCTGTTTGTAAGTTGATCCATTCAAAGGCAACATAACTACTCATTTTACCAAAAAGATATCGGCATTATGGATTTATGGTGTCTCTTAACATTATTCAACGGAAAAGAAAAAAGATTATTGACTGTTCCTCAAATTGTTTTTATTTCATTGTGTGTATTTGTCATTTTAAAAAGATTTCTTGAATCAAGTCACTGTAATTGAAGATATATCATGGAATTATAAGATTGAATTTGTTGTTACTTGTTGCCGATACAAAACACAAATTGTAATATAAGATTATAAAAATACATGGTTAGACTTGTGTACTACTAATCGAGTTTAGGGTAGGAAATGATAGTATAACCTAATACTAATAGACGAACTTCAAATTTTTATTCTCTCATCTCAAGTCCGAGGATATAAGTTAATAATTAATAATAATTAAATTATTCTTATTTGTCGATGAACAACAAAGTACATTCAACGATCAAATCACTTGGAGTATGATATATCACAACAATACTCTAGTCATTACCATATATGTTGCTATGACTTGAAGATAGATTATATGCCATCAACTAGGGGTTCGGGTGCAATGCATCCACTATGTATAGGTTTATACACGTTTGCTTCACTATTTTGGGTCTGGTATGTAACCTTTTATTTTTCAGTTTGGATTAGGTTAGGCTGTATGAAGAATGTACTATATATACTTCTCAATCTTTGTAATCAATATCTTTTGAAGTATAGTGAAACTATTCTCTCTCCTGCCTGTGGACGTTGCTAACAGCCTAACACAATTTGCGTTAATGAACCACGAAACCACTTGAAATTTTCAAATCCGTTACAACAAGTGACTTCGGAGCATGATTCAGATGGACATAATGTTTGGTGGACCCTCATTCTATGGCCTCTTGATTTGGCATATGCATGTGTGATGGATCAAAGGAGCTTTGATCTGTATGGCGGATCAAAAGAATTTTGCGTCTGTCTAGTAGATATAAGAGATTTGCGTTTGTTACACCATAACAGAATGGAGTGGCAGAATGCATGAATCGAACATTGATGGACGCACTATGCATGCTCTCTAATGCTGGGTGGAGAAGATATTATGGGCAGAAGCAGTAAACATGGCATGCTATCTTATCAACCATGGACCTCACACTAGTATCGAATGTCAAACACCTTATGAGGTGTGGTTTGTGAAGCCTGCCGATTACTCTTTGCTGAAAGTTTTTTGTAATCATGTGTACTCAGGGGCGGACCCAAGGGTTTTAGGGGTGTCCCCGGACACCCATAAATTTTGGGAATACGATTATCCAACCCCCGGTGGTAATTTACGTATGGACAAAAAAAAAATTGATAGTGAGGGACACCCCTGAAATTTGAAAATATGATTATCCTACTGTCATTTGTGTATAGGAATATAAGTGGTAGATTGGATAATTCAAATATAGAACACTATTCTTATTAATAAACTTAATTTTCATTGACCTACAACTCATTTGTTGTTCGATTTTGAAAAATGTAATAGTAAAATGTCATTTCCTATCTCTAATTATTTTAAAAACCTAACAATTAAACTAATTTCAAGCTACCCTTAATACGGCAAGTATAGGAATATAACTGGTAGATTGGATAATTCAAATCTAGAACACTGTTCTTATTAATAAACTTAATTTTCGTTGACCTAAAACTCATTTGTTGTTCGATTTTGAAAAATGTAATAGTAAAATGTCATTTCCTATCTCTAATTATTTTAAAAACCTAACAATTATACTAATTTCAAGCTACCCTTAATACAACAAGTGTTGAAAGAGTCTTTCAGCTTTGGGTTACATCGAGAACAAGTTTACAAATCGAATATGCAATAAGTTCGTGAATGATTGTCTAGTAGGGTATATAGAGACAATTTTTTTTAACACTATAGACACCAAGTGTATTCTACAATTATTTCCGAATATGAAAACAAATCATGGACTTTTTTAACCTGTACGAGTAAGGTATTTCAAATTTACGATTTTATTTTTATTAATTATTTTTATTTAATTTATTTTTAAAAGATGACACCCCTATGAAAAATTTCTGGGTCCGCCACTGTGTGTACTTTGATATGGATGAAGGTAAATTGAATCCAAGAGGAAAGAATGGTGTTTTTGTATGCTTCGGGGATGGAGTTAAGGATATCGAGTCTGGTCACCTTTCGAGTATATAGTTATACTTAGAGGTAATGTGATATTTGATGAGAAATTCACGTTTAACCCCATGTTGACAAATAGGTGGAGCTGCAAAAACATTCTAGATTTGAGTACATCAACAATGTGGATAAAATCAATACAGATGTTTCTGATGCGCCAAAATCTTCAGGATCTAGTACACATCTTATCTGTCTATAGCTTCCGATAGTCCAAAAAAATCCATTGTAGGAATACCTCCAACAAGGTATGACTTTGAGGATATGGTGGGTTATGTAGTTCAGGTTTTTGAGAAGGTGGATATGAGTGAGAAACTTAGCTACAAAGAGGTTGTTTCGTGTGGCGAGTTTACTCAAGCTTACTTCAATGGGAGATGAGATACAATCCCTTGATAAGAATCAGACTTGGGAGTTAGTCAATGGTCACAGGGAAGGAAGATTGTTACTTGCAAAGTGGATTTTCAAAAAGAAGGAAAGGATGTTATCTGCATAGGGTATCCAATATAATGCTCGGCTGGTTGCGAGAGGTTACACACAAAAAGAAGGTATTGAATACAATGAGATCTTCTCACCAGTGGCCTTACATGCTTCAATCAGGGTGTTACTAGCAATAACACATAAGGACTAGGAGCTTGAGCAACTAGACGTGAAGATAGATTTTCTACATGGAGAGCTAGTGATAACACTCTAATTACACATGTTTATTCCCTCATTTCTTCAGCGTTTGAGATTGATTTCTTGCACATTAATCCGATTTTACTCTAGGTCATCCCTATTGGTGATATTTCACATCTTACGACGTGAATGAGGGTGTAGGAGCAAGTTTTAGGCAATTTGGAGAGCGGGCAGGATTTGAAGGATGTGAAAGCAAATTCCATGATGAAGTTTATTCCCCGATTGTGGATCAGGATTTTAGACTGTGGAACACAGGCAGAAAGATCCTCGATCTGGTGAGTAATATTCCACGACCGTGGAAATAGTGACGCTAACCATGGAATTGACCTGGAAGCTGCTCATCCAAACATAGCATTTTGATGTTACATGGTCTGGATCCCTATTCCATGACAGTGTAACATGACCGAGGAATGGCCAATTGCTGTTAACAAATGATTTTTACTTTTTCTTACAAGGATCCTATTCATTTGACCTAAAACTGAGCTGAGAGCTTTATGGAGAGAAAAAGTTATGAAAGACCATCCAACCATAATGATGGGTAGGTGGATTTCGACCAATAACCCACCCAACCACCCATTGACCATCCATACTTCCATCCCATTTATTATTCATCAAAGACCCTCAATTATACCCAGGAAAACTATACCACCACAGAGAATGAGCTACTGATTGTGGTGTATAAGTACGATAAGTTATGGCCCTATATGGTGATGTCATGTTGCTGCAAGATCATTTTGCCATCCAGTTCCTGATGAGCAAGACCGATGCTAAGCCTCGGCTCATACGACGGATCCTGTTGTTGCGAGAGTTTGACATTGAGATCAGGGACAAGAATGGGGTCGGGAATGTCAATGCTGATCATTTATCGAGGTTGGGAGTCAAATAGGTGGAAAACTTCGTGGAAGAGATCAATAACTCCTTTCTATATGAGCGACTTCTGATGTTGTGCTTGGTGGAGAGTGTCACCATGTGGTTTTCTAACTTCACCAATCATCTGGTGGCAAGCATTTCCCAAGGGGAATGACGGCTCATGCGAAGCAAAAGTTTTTCTCCGACATAAAGTACTACTTTTGGGATGATTCATACTTGTTAAGAGTCAGAGCTAATGGCTTGATCTACCATTGTGTTATGGAGACAGAGATGGAGGCCATTCTGACTCAATACAATGAGGGGCCTACAGGTGGCCAACACGCGATAAATCGCACGGCAAGGAAGGTGCTAGAGTAAGGATTTTACTAGCCCTAGCTCTTCAATGACGTCGAGTCCTTCGGACTGGTGCGACCGTTGGCAGAGGTCAGGTAATATCTCTTCTCGAAATGAAATGCCCCAGAATGTGTTCCTTACTTGTGAAAACTTTTTATGTTTGGGGCATAGATTTCATGAGCCCCTTCACTAAGTCTTTTGGCAATCTCTATATTTTTGTGATTGTGGATTACATCTCGAATTGTCTGTCAGTTTTTGAAGCAACTCATCTCCCGGTTTAGGACACCAAGGGCCATCATTAACGACCATCACCTCAAGCACTAACTAGGAGGCAAAGTGGATCATTCTGAAGAGGTGATCTACCTCGCCAACCCTTAGTTCCTTATGATGCGTCTAGCTAAAGATGTAAAAGAAAAAGAAGATGGGGAGGCAACCTCATATTGGTGTGTGTCGAGTGCCGACCATGTTGTATGCCCATTTTGATGTCTTTTTGTCTTTAGTTGGTTGGTATGTTGTGGATATCGTTTGGTTGCATTTTCGGTGAATTTTCTAAGTCAGGGTAATTAAAGGGTCCATGGAGGCATTACACGGTCGAGAAATTCTATTCCCTAAATCGTGCAATGTTCTACCTTGATTCCACAGTCTCATAGCCTATTCCCCGATCATGGAATTGAGGTTGTCTAACCGTGTATTTGCTTGCCTATTACATGACCTAAGACCCTATTCCACGATTGTGGAATAAGAGCATAGATCGTGTAATACACATATATTTGTAAAATCCGGTCAGAGCCTCATTTTCCCCCCTTTTCCCCGGTCATGGACTACTCCCTTCGCCGAAAACCCTCAACCAACAAAAAAATGTAATTTTAATTTTAATTCCTTAGCCAAAAACCTCGCTTCTTTGAATGTGAATCAGACGACCACCCACCTCATGCTACCTCTAACGGTCGATTTCGATCCATTTTCTGATTTTAAGCTCTTCTCCTTACATGGTATGTCCATCCACTCTCCCCTCTATGTTCTCATGATGGAAGACAAATAAATAAGAGCGACGAGTCCCTCTACCTAGGCCAGCCAGTTCCCCTGTGATTCAATTGAATTAAAATACAAATACACAAACTCTTTCTTGAAGTACCATAAGACCTTATCTTCTTAGGGTTAGGGCATATATGGGAACATTGGCAGAGGTAGCTAGATTTGCAATTGTCACAGGGCATGAGTGGTTCAGGATAGATTGTACACTTTTATACCTATTTCCTTGTGTCGTTTGACTATTTAGCATAGTCCTTGGAGCCATTTTATGCTAGGTTTCGTCTTGTTTTGGCATGTTTCAGACTTTAGTGGGTAGAATGGGCGAGAGGATCGAAAAGGGAGAAAAATGAAGAAAAGTGCAAGGATCACGAGCTATCAGCAATTGTCACGGACAACACAACGTGAAGTTGAAGAGGAAACCGTTAAGATCACAAAGTTTTAGGAGCATGTTCACACCTCGTGGGCATTGCAAGGATCACGGTCCCAGACTGTGAAGTCATCACAGAAACTGTGAAGTGTGTTAATGACACGACGCGCTTTGCTCTGAGATCACAATTTCGTTACACACTTCACAGGCATGATATGAAACCGCAAAATGTGCACTCGCATGCTATATAAAGGAGAGGGAGAAGAATTTCAAGAGGAATTTCTAGAGAGAGAGAGTTTGGAGTTCTTCTTTCACAACCTAGAGAGAAAGAGCTACATGCAAACTATAATTGAAAATGGATTTGGCCTACCCAAGCAAATTGGAGGTTAGATTTCATCTCCAAGCATCCATCCAGGCAACTAGTAAGAAGGAGAATCAAATTTCCATGGGGTTTTCCCCCTTTCTAGTTGTTGTTCTTTCTCTAGCTATGGAGTAGTTTCTCTTTTCACTTGGATGATGTGAACCCTAGTCTACGATGTTGTATATTGATGTTTGTGAACTCTATGTATTGATGGGTATTGTTCATTATTTATTGATTGAGGTATTTTCATGCAAATTAAGCGTTCTTGGTCAAATCCCTCAATTTGGGGTGAATTGATCTAAGAGGGAGCAGATCTCTTATGGCAATTAGGATCGCTACTCAATCAACATAGATTGCCATGAATCACTGTGATTGGTAACTCTAAGCCGTTCCGTGTTAATCACTGAGGGAGTGGAATTGGTTTCCTGAGTTGTCTTTTGCAGTAGTGTGGTACACCCCTCCAAGTAGACCGATTAAGTGGGCTAGGATGCACTCGAATAGGGGGTCTGAGCTCTTTTAGATCTCCTAATGGTATATGAACTTCCCTATCGTACTAGAGTATCATATTCTCATCTCGACACGAGACTAGGGGGATAATAATCCGAGTGAAGCTTTCTCACGTGAATTAAACATTGTTATCATTGTTTACTTGTTTAGTTAAATATCTTTAAACAACATTTCGATTGGTAGAAAATTTGTAAATTTCTGAAGTAAGGATATATAGATTGCCAGGGTTTGTTAATTTAAATACTTACTCTTACACATGGTTATAGGTTATACTTAGCGTTTTTATTGGGATTGAGAAGTTGGTAGTGATTCGGGCTTGACTCACATGTTTTCACCCCATATTCTTTTGATGTTTGAGGCGTTTACATCGCCCGAGGTTCAATTTTATGCTAGTTTGTGCATGTTTCAGGTCTTAGCAAGTGGAATTGACCTCAGGAGCGAAAGTCGAACTAAAGAGGGCAAAAAAGAAGTGAAATGGAAAAAAAAGGCAGAGCTCACGACCAGAGGACCATTATCACGGGTGAGAGACCGTGACATTTTGGCCCTGACCGTGAAGATTAGCGGGATCCAGGAGCTTTTGCATGCCTCGCGGGCAAGTCAAAGTTCACGGACACCAGAAGGTGACATTTCAGCACCGATCGTGAAGTCTCTAAATGAAACGGCGCGTTTTTGGTCGAGATCACGGGCAGGCCTCAAAGATCACGGCCATGGAATTTGACCATGACAATCGCCCGACTGGAGTATAAAAGGAAGAGTGAGCTGAAACAAGGTGGGGAGGACATCTAGAGTGAGATTGGGTTCTTCTTCTAGAGCTAGAGAGAGAAAGTCATGAAGCAAAGGATGAAGAAGGAATTCTTGACCTACCCAAGGCTTGAAGTGTGGAGATTTCTCTCCAAGGAGGCAATCCTAGATACTTACCATGGTTTTCTCTCCTTCTTTGTTGTATTCCTCTTCTTAGTTCTTAGTCATGGATTAGTTCTCCAATTCACTTGGTTGTTGTGAACCCTAGCCTAGAAATGTGATAGGTTGTATGATTGAATGTTATGTGTTGGGTTTGTGCTTAATACAATGTTTGAGGTAATTTTCATGATTCTTGAGTCTTGTTCTTCATATCTCAAAGTTAGGTCAAATTTACCTAGGTTGAGGAAATCCCCCTTTGGCCGTAAGAAGTTAGATTTCTTGACCAATTGGGTAACCCCATCTAGGGAAATTGAGGGCAAGGCTCAAACATCGAATTAGTGCCATGAACCTACCATAATTGGTTACTATTTTGCCATTCTGAATTAGTTTCCGAGGGAGTGGTCTTAGCAACCCTTATTCGATCAGTCAAGAGAACTAGCTTCCTAGCTTATTTCTACATTCCTTGATTAATCGTCTAGAGAGTGGGGTTTCTCCTTAGTTGCAACATCCTCAACGTTTATGAACACACCTTTCCACACTAGCATTCCATTTGGTTAACCTTGATACGAGGCTAGGGGGAGCAATACCCGGGTGAAGCCTTCTCGCATTGAAACCCCCTTAATTTAGTTTCGTTACCTGGGTGAAGTCTCCTCTTCCCCGAACAGCAAGCGGGAAAAGGAAACTGTCCATCCAAAAAAGAAAGTCTGTAGCCTTCATATGGATGATGAGGATGGCGAGATGGTTAACATGACAGGGGAGGAGATGGCGAGGGAAGCAAAGCCGGATGTCGGGCGTTTTAGAGCGTGGTCGGAGGGACAGAGAGGCTGGTCAGATGGCTCGCGCAAGTGGTTCAGTGAAATCCTGAAGGAGGACAACTGGTACATTGAGGAATCAGATTCTGAAGATGTGGCACAGGCTGAGAAAGAGGAGGATGAAGATACTGATGAGATGGAGAATGACCCGATGTGCCCAACTGTCCCGTTCACAGCGGCGGAAAAAATACGATGGAGAAGAGAGTGGCGATCAGCCCTCGTAGTCCAGGGCCTCGGAAAAGAGTACCGTATCTTCCACTCTCCCGCAGACTGAACATCCTGTGGGCCAAACATGGTAACTTGCAAATATCGGATATGAAGAATGGCTGTTTTCTTGTCCGGTTCCGAAGAAAAGAGGATTATGAAATTGCGGTAAATGGCGGTCCATGGCTAATGGGGGATACCTATTTGACTGTGATGAGGTGGTACAAGGGTTTTAACCCGTGGAAATCACAAGTCTCGTCTACTATGTTATGGGTACAATTACCAGACTTACCGATAGAGTTTATAAATAAGGAGGTAGCAATGAAGATTGGATCGCTCATTGGGAAAGCAATTCGGGTGGGTCGTGCTACTGACTTGGGTGCGAGGGGCAAGTTTGGAGGGTGTGTGTGGAATTCGATTTAACAAGACCACTCCTAGGGAGATATAAGGTAGAAGGGATTGAGTACCTTATACAATATGAGGGCCTCGAGAACATTTTTACTAATTATGGACAATATGGAAAACCGACGACGAAATGTTCGTGCAAGGATCCTGAGATGGAGGCCGAATCAGTGGAGGTGGTTTCGGAAACACAGGAGGAGGAACGCCAACGTGGCCCGACCTACGGTGACTGGATGATGGTTCGAAGAAAAGGGAGGCACCCAATGAAGCAATATATGTACAAGGAAGGGCATGGTGAAAAATCTCAGTTCGTCCCTAAAAGGGGGAGTGAGTCCAACCGGTTTTCAGCTTTCAAGGAAGATACAATAGATGAAACACAAAATGATGACACCGAGACTGCCGTGAGGAAGAGTGGGACAAAAGAGAATGATGGAGATGGAAAACAAATGGGTCAAACCAAAGAAACAGGAAGAATGCTGAGGGATGCTGGGAAGCCGAATAAGGATAAAGAGAAGAGGGAGGAGAAAGGAATGTTAAATCATGAAAAGGCTACAGAACAAATTGGAACAAATCAGACTGAGATCAATTCAATGGAGAAGGCAGCGCCAGACAAGAGGGCAGGTAGTAAAGGGTCAGATGCGAAACTTACCAAACCGAAGGCGAAAGGAGGTGAGAAGTCAACATCGATGATGAAAGGCGCGGGGAGCCCATCCCCTTCTGGTCATAGATGAGAATTCTTAGCTATAACTGCCGCGGGTTGGGAAGCAAGCGAGCAGTTAAAGCTATGAAGTCGCTTCTGCGACAAGCTTCCCCTCAAGTGGTTTGCTTAATGGAAACCAAACAAACAGAAAAGAGAATGAAGAGACAAGGAAAGAGCTGGGCTTTGCGAGAGGAGTATGTTGGCCAACGGATACTAGTGTGTGGGGGGGGGGTCGAGCTGGCGGCCTGTGTATCTGGTGGACGGAGGAAGTTGATTTGACAGTAATGCAAGCGGAGACCCACTGCATGGACACAAAGATCACTGAAGCGGGAAGGTTTACATGGAGATTCACAGGGATTTATGGTTGGCCGGAGAAGAGCGATAAGGTGAACACTTGGAACATGCTACGTACTTGGGCGAGCCAATGGCATGGACAATGGTTGTGTGGAGGAGATTTTAATGAGATTCTTGCGGGAGAGGAGAAGAGAAGCGGCCAACTCTGAGACGAGAGCGAGATACGGGCATTTCACGATTGCTTGCTCGACTCGAATCTTAGAGACGTGGGCTACGAAGGGTACCAATTTACCTGGGAGAATAGAAGACGATTCGGGGGATATATCGAAGAACGTCTAGACCGGTTTGTAGCCTCTGAAGAGTTGATGAGGGAATGTCCAAGGCTGCGGGTTAAACATATGGATAGAACTAGATCGGACCATAGACCGGTGATCTGTGATACGGAAGGAGAAGAGGATGAGGAACCTAGATGGGGTTGGAGCTTTCGTTTTGACCCTTTCTGGATAAAACATGAAGAAAGTGCAAAGGTGGTTGTTGAGGCTTGGACAGAACCGACGGCTGGGGGAGTAATGGCAAAGATTGAGAATTGTCGTGAGGTGCTGGACAAGTGGAGTACATGTACTTTTCCTAATTTTGGAAGGCAGAAGAGGAAGATAGTGAAAGCCTTGAGAAAAATTGAGAAGCTTCAAGTAACACCATACACTCAAGAGCAAAGATGGAAGCTAGAAGAGGAACTGGCTACCCTTGAAGCTGATGAGGAGAATTATTGGAAACAACGGTCGCGAGCTGATTGGCTAAAGGGTGGAGATAAGAACACAAACTAGTTCCATAGTAAAGCTACTGCCGGTCGGAGGAGGAATTCCATTCGAAAACTTAAGGATGGCGCAGGGAGGTGGTACGTTGGAACTGACCAGCTGTTTGATTGTTTCACTCACTATTTTGGTATGCTATTTTCGGCAGGTGAGAAGCCCCCTCAGTCGCCAGTCCTAGACTCCATAAGACGTTCCGTGACTGCGGAGGACAACGAAGTCCTTGTGCGAGCAGTGGACAGGGAGGAGGTGGTGGTGGCTCTAAAGCAAATGGGAAGAAGGAAGGTGCCAGGTCCGGACGGTATTTCGGTTGCGTTTTTTCGAGCATGCTAGGACACGGTGTGGGACGACGTCTGCATGGCGGTGAAGAACATTATTGAGAATGCAGAAATGCCACCGGACCTGAATCATACTTTACTAGCTCTGATCCCGAAAATGAAGAAACCAACAAGCCCGAATGAGTACCAGCCCATTAGTCTATGCAATGTGCTATATAAGTTGGTGGCAAAAGTCTTAGCAAGTAGACTGAAGAGAGTGTTGGATAAGGTGATATCTATGGAACAAAGTGCTTTCATCGCATGGAGATTTATTTCAGATAATATTATGGCGGCTTTTGAGTGATTCCATTCGATGAAGAATAAAGGGAACAGTTTTCTTAGCGGCGAAGACGAACATGGCCAAAGCGTATGACAGGGTGGAGTGGCACTTCCTGGAGGGAGCCATGCAAAAAATGGGCTTTGACGAGAGGTGGATCCTGATGATCATGATTTGTGTTGGCACGGTCTCCTTCTCAGTTCTGGTGAACGGCCACCAATCATCCCGCTTCCAGCCAAGTCGGGGATTGCGACAGGGAGACCCATTATCTCCATATCTCTTCCTGATCTGTGCAGAGGGTCTCTCATCGTATACAATGAAAGCAGTTATGGAGAAGCGTATTCATGGGATCCAAGCGGCCCGTGGAGCTCCTGTGGTATCCCACCTATTTTTTGTTGACGATTGTATTTTTTTCCACCAAGTCTACAATAGAAGAAAGTGTGGAGTTAAAGAAGATACTCAAGGATTATGAGAAGGAGTCAGGCCAGCTTGTTAGTTTGGAAAAGTCTGAAGTCTCGTTCAGTTCAAATGTCTTGCCACACAAGAAGCTGGATATTGGAGGGGTGCTTGGAATGAAGATAATGCTGAAGCATAACAAGTATCTCGGCCTTGCTACTGAAGCGGGCAGGTCAAAGAAGGAGTTGTTTGAGGCGATAAAGGATCGTGCAAGAAAAAAGCTGAATGGGTGGAAAGAAAAGACTCTCTCAATAGCGACCCGGGAAGTGCTAATTAAGTCGGTGGCCCAGGCTCAACTTACTTATGCCATGTCAGTATTCAAAGTGCCGGAGGGAACGATCGATGAGATGCATAGCATGATTATGAATTTCTGGTGGGGACAAAGAGCCCAGGAAAGGAGAGCACATGGAGTACGCAGGGAGGTGATGGTTAGTCAGAAGGAAGAGGGAGGAATGGGTTTTCGAGACCTGCGCGGTTTTAATGTTGCACTACTTGCAAAACAACTATGGAACCTCCTGCAAAGTCCAAACTCTCTTATAGGCCGAATATTAAAAGCGAAATATCATAGGAGGTGTTCGTTGTTGGATGCTACGTTGGGGTACATGCCAAGTTATGTTTGGCAAAGCCTGCTCAGTGCCCAAGATTTGCTGAACCAAGGTTTGCGTTGGAGGATAGGGAACGGGACGGAAGTTAAAATCTGGGGGGATCGTTGGGTCCCTGACCTCAAGCAGCTTTTCATCCCGTCGGCCCCTATGGGATTGTCGCCTGATTCTTATGTGAATGAGCTCATAGATCCGGACACAAGCAGTTGGGATGAGACGATTATAGAGAGCTGCTTCCCTCATGAAGTGGCTAGGGCAATATTGAAGATTCCATTAAGAGGACAAGAGGAAGTAGATCGACTGGTGTGGCACAGCAACAAAACTGGAATATACACAGCTAAAGAGGGGTACAGATTGTGGTTGGAAGAATTTAAAAGGAGGGAAGGAGTGGAAGCTACGGGTACAACGGTAATGTGGAAGAATGTACGGGGTATGGGTATCCCACCAAAAATTCGCCACTTCATGTGGAGGATTGTTAGGGAAATTCTTCCGACATGTGTGCTGGTCAGTAAACGGGATCCGAGAAAGGGAGAGAACTGTCCGTTATGTGACCAACGAGAGACACAAGAGCACTTTTTCTTGGAGTGCACCTGGACTTCGAGGATATGGAGGAAGACTAGCTTTGTGGGAATTTTTGAATCTAAAGGAAGTGAAAATTTCCTTGATTGGGCTACAAGGCTGTTGGAAACGAGGGGGGGAGGCAGAGTTGGAGGGATGGTGTGTGCTGCTTTGGTATCTCTGGAAGGAAAGATACGCTCATTTGTTTAATGGAGTAAAACTACCAGAGGAGCAGATACTAGGTCGTGCCCAGCTCATGTTCGAGGATTACAAACGGAATCAGAAGCTGCAAGAAGAGCATTGCTATGCTCCGACTCAGAAGAAATGGGTGAAACCTTCACCAGGTTGTACCTCGGTTTGCACGGATGCAGGGATTTGGGATGATGTTGGGGTTGGGCTCGGAGTGGTAATCAGGGACTTGATGGGACAGTATATCTTGGCGGCGACGAAGAGCATTCCAGGAAAGTGGGAAGTACAGGAAGCTGAGGCCCTGGCGGCGGAACTGGGCGTCCAGGTAGCCATGCAATTTCAACTACCGAACGTGGTACTAGAGACTGGCTGTCTAGCTCTTGTTCATAACCTTAACCGAGCTGACGAGATGCAGAATGAGATGCGGGTTCTATGCCGGAGTATTCACAGGGGTCTGAGTGGGACTGGATCGGGAAGATGGAAGCATATTAGTAGAGAGGCTAATGCAGCGGCGCACGCGATGGCTCACAAGGTTACAAAGTGGAATGAACGTGTGGTTTGGTTAGACGTACCACCTGATTGTATTTCTGAACAGCTTCGTTCAGACTCTGTAAGCAGCTCAGTCGAGTAATATATTCGTTTACAGGTTTGGTAAAAAAAAAAGGGATACATAGAAAAATAAACGCCTTGTAGATACAAATATAATTTGTCTCTACAGCCCATCTTCCATGTAGTGTTATCTATGGGGCAATATGACTCATGTTGTACAATGGATCAAAGGTAGCTTCTTGTTTAGTCTTTTCTGTCATTGTGGCTTTTTTCTTTTCAATTCGGAGTTACTTTGATTGTGAGGAACAAAAGAGGAAAGAACTCGACAAAAGGAAGGACGAATATGCAAATAGCCAATATTTTTTTCTTCTTTTTTAGTTTTATTTTAAATGGAATGAGTATTTTTTATGTCGGTTGGTTCAATTGGTTTGTTTGGGTTGCAAGTTTGGGTCATTTGATGGGTTGTTGTGGCGGGCTTTTTATATAGTATGGGCCGGGCTTTTATTTTTAGGGTTAAACTTGGGTGATTCATCATTTTTGTCAGCCACAATATCAAAACATTGATGGCATAAATGGAGTTTGACGAAAGTTGACTGATCAAAATTGAAACAGTGACTTAATAAGAGTGATTACCCTGCAGCTAAAATGGTTTAAATGAGAAAGGTGAAACAAAATAGTAAGCCAGTAACTAAAGTTGCTATTTTAGCAGTAGTGAAATAAATACTAATTTAAAATTTCCATTCTTGGGGATACCATTTGAATTTGAGATGGTGGCAATGAACATGAGGATGACTAGCTCGTCAAACCAAAGCAAGATGGGAAGAAGCCTAGCCTAGTTCTCCTTCTCCTTCTCCTTCTCCTTCTCCAGCTGGTGACATAGGAAAAAGGTCAAACAAGATAGGTAGTGCATCTATCAAAAAAATTAAATTGACCCCCTTCCCCAAAAATCAATAGCATTGGTTTGAGGGTGAGACTCAACTTCCTCGAAAGTCGAAAACCAAGCAAGCGGAAGAAGAGAAATTAATTACAAGTGTACAACAGCAATCAGTACTTAAAAATACCCTCCTCTTGAATTGAATTGCTGATCCCCGAAAAGAAAAGAAAAAAAAAACCCCCCAATTTCCAATCATGTAGAGTAGAGTAGAACCCTAAAAATTATTAGCCAATTTCCACCCAAAAAAAAAAGCGCATCACGTCGTCTCTCTCGTCTCGTCACACGCCCTCCCTTGTAATTTCAACCTTCACATCTCTGATTCCTCCGACCCATATTATATTATTATACATTAAATTAGTATTACTCGTCTTTCTTTACCTCTTACTCCTCCTCCTCCGGCGCGCCAAAATCCCACAAATGTATCCCGGCGCCGTCTCCGGCAGCCAGCGCGACGTGCCTGTCGTCGGCCACCATGGCCTTGATCTCCCCTTGAACCCTCTCCCCGAACCTATAGAGATACTCCCCTTCCCTCCTCTCAATGCCCCACACCCTCACCACCCCGCCGCCGCCGCAAATCACGGCGCACCCTCCGTTCAGGCAACCCATCACCGCCGCCCCTCCCACTCCGAACCCGCACAATATCATCTCCTCCTCCCCCACCCTGCGCACGCTAGCCACCCCCCTCCCGTCGACGCTAAGGTACGCCTCCCGCCACACCTCCGTGCACCCCACCACCACCCCGCTCCCGTACTCCTCCTCCCCCAAAATCACCCCTTGGTTCCGCAGGTCCAGCACCATCACCCGCGACCCCGTGCACGCCACCGCCGACTCGCCCCCGCGGCTCACCCTCACCCGCCCCACCGCCTCGGTCGACTCGGTCAGCGTGCGCCACCCGGCCACGGCCTGCGCGTCGGTCAGCGACCCGCCCACGAAGGTCAGCTCCTCGCTCTGCCCGTTCCATATCTGGAATGCCCGCCCGGGGACGCCCGCGTACAGCCCCACCCACCACTGCCCGCACCCGCCGAAGTCCACCAGCGCCCCGTCGTTCAGCACGTCGCCCACCCGCGCCCTCCGCGGCGCCACGTTGTTGTTCGAGTTCAGGCTCGCCACGTGGATGTCTCCGTCCAGCGTGGCGAACACCAGCCGGGCGGACCCGGACAGGAGGACGATGCCCGACACCGCTCGGGAGAAGGGCCCCAGGCGGTCGCGGTACAGCGGGCGGAAGGTCCGGGAGTGGAGCCGGGTCCGGAGCGAGAAGACCCGGACGGCTCCGTCCGCGAAGCCGGCGGCGAGGTGGTGGTCGGAGATGGCCAGGCAGCGGCAGGAGAGGGCGTTCGGGTCGGTGGGGTCCTCCACGTCGAACCGGAGGTTGAAGTGGACGGATCGCCGGGTCCGGAAGTTTCGGGCGGTTCGGTGGCGGTACATGTATTCTTGCCGCCAGGTGCGGTGGAGGAGGTGGCGGCGGTGCCATATCCGGTGGGTGAGTCGCTGCCAGAGGAGGTCCGAGTGGGAAATTGCTTGCCACGTGGAGCACACCTGGGAGGGAAAAAGGAACCAACAAAAAAAACGGAGAAATATGAATTATTATTAATAATAATAATTTGTCCATGCATGCAACGTAGCGGCCGAGCGGAAGGAAGGAAGGAAAATTTTTACTGTACTTTGACAATGAGATATGTGGAGTCTAGTAGTGGAGCCATGGAAGGTTTGTTTGTTTCATATTAAATAAATGGGGTAGGAAGAAAAAGGATGGAGGAAAGGAAACTCAAAGATAGTACATGCAGAGAGCAGTATAGTATTAGTATAGCTGGATATGAAATGCCTACTCTGTTTAGTTTCTACATAAAGGAAAAACTGCAACTAATTAACCCCAAAAAAAATTTATTTTGGAAAAAGAAATCTATACAAAGGAAAGGAGAGAATGTGCAAAATGGCCTAGAAATTAATAATAGTTATTTCACTAGCTAGTGCCTAGTAGTATGCATATTAGAGAGAGGGGGCGGGGAAGCTGACAAATTTAATGAACCCAGATTGTATGACATGAGCAATCATATAGTGAAACGTTACTAGACTATTCTCCAAAAATCTGGTAGACAGGAAGAAAACTGTTGTGTATAACATAATAACGTAGAGAAAGAAGGGGGACAGATTGGGGTGAAAAACAAGAGAAAATGTGAAAACAGTATCTAGAAATTTACTCTTTTCGGTGGAAACAGTAAACCAACCAGATGTACAAAACTAAACTGAATGATCCATTCAATTAATAATACTTCAAGTTGGTAGTCCAACTCCAGTCAATTTACTATTGTGGCTTATCAGAGAGAAAGGGGAGCATGAAAAGAGATAGGTCGGCAGGCAGGCAGGCAGGCAGGCTGGCTTCTAATTGTATCTTTCTTCAAGCGTGCAACCGCAAAGAAGAAGAAAAAAGTTGCCTACTTTAATTTTGTAATAGTCTCTTTTTTTTCTCTTCCTCTTGTCTTTCATTTCCAAGAAAGGGGTGTTGGGGGAAAAAGTGTGTTGTATTGTATTCTTGTTGACTTGTTTCATCAGCAGAATCGAATCTCTCAGAGACCTCTCTTCTCTTCTGTTGTCTTTGGACAAAACCAAACCTGCTGGTTAGTAGTTACTTCTCCCCCAGTCCCTCCTCTTGTTTTATTTACTGAAGGTACTAGCTTAGCTAGTTTCTCTTTTCAGTCATCATAACTGTACTTTCCTAATATTGTTACTTTCTTTCTTTCTTTCTCGTACCCTGGAAAAGCTCCCTCCCTCCCGCAATTGCATTTGCATTTGCATACCCCTCGATTTTGCCATATTCGTCAAATGACCTAATTACTCTACCACCTCCAGAAGAAGCTACAGTTGGACCACAGTTGCTGATGAGAACATTGGCTGCCTGTTAACCATACAACCTACAGTACGCATCCTTTTCATTTCATCCGAGGAAGAGAAGAGAACCCTTCCGCCTTGCCAAGAGTACCACCAAAAAAGGTATGGCCCAACTCCATGCTCCCCCATTATCAACCAAAAAAAAAAAAAAAAAAAAGCCATGCTCATGCTGCACCCAATTTCAAACTCCAAACTAGTGTCGATCGAGAGCAAGAACGGCCTTAGAAAGTTTAAGCAAAACGAATTAAGCAGAGAACGTAGGTAACTTAGTGTCATAAACCAGTTGCTCCCAATAATTCGAGTTGTTGGGAGAAGAGGTTATGTTGAATCTATACCACTCTCTAACACGTCCCATCAAAAGAAAGCCAACTCATGGGCTTCAAGTTTGCACAGGCCTACCATACCTTGTGCTTTAATCAACTGTTAATATTTGGGAGTCATGGAGATTCAAACACACAACCACTTGCCCAAACCAGGCTCTGGTACCATGTCATAAACCAGTTGCTATCAATAACTCGAGTTGTTGGGAGAAAGTTATGGTGGATTTATACCACTCTCTAACACGTAGTCCTTAATTGAGTCGGTTTGGGTTTGTATTTTGGCCACAAGCGAATGTATATGTATAGTGTTTTGTTGCAGTCATTATTGAATTATAAGTATTATTTTTATTATTAATTGTTTTATTCGGGTAAGCTATAGGTTCATTGACTCATTCATGTATAGACAAAGATAAAAGGGGGAAAAGAAAGAAGATAACTGAAAAGAAATGGAAAACAACTTCTGAAATGACAAGTGACATCTCTGCTTCTACACTACATACAAGCATTGCTCTCCATAACAACTTTTTTCTCCACATTGCACATGCGCCTTTGTCTAAATAAATCACATATTATATTTATGGGGCTAGAATGCATCTTGGATGTATTGCCCTGTAATAGAAAAAAAATATATATTCATTTTTTTAACATTTTCATATGAGTGAACAAATATATTTATTGGGTTGGCGTAGTCTTAGAAGTGAAGAAAAAGGATTTCCTACTAATCATGTTGTTTTAGATTATGAAGCATTATTATTTAAGTAGTTGGAAAGATGAGATCAATTCTAGAGAGTTTATTCCTGTTGGAGAAAAAAGCATATGTACTAGCAATTAGGAGAGGCTAGGGTTGACCTACTTGATTAGTGAGATTAATTAGAGAGGGAATTATTAAACTGTATCCTCAAAATAAATATAACTAATATCAGCATATTATATATTGTTTAAAGTTTCTAACTCATGTAATTCATTATCTAAATAAGTAAAAATTTATTGGATGCACGTAAAATTAGTACAATGTCATGCTAACTAAACCATATATATGGTTTCTTTAATTTTTCAATGCAACAGTAGATCTTAAAACCCACTGAGACCACTCAATCCTATCTTTAAAGAGCATTCGAAGAAGAAGCATTGCCCCCAAACCCAAACCCAAACCAAGATCCATGTACAAAATGGTCCAAGAATAGACATATCCAAAGCAGTTAAAAGCTTAAACTTGGCCCCCAACATTACAACTGCCTGAAAACTACATCATCTGAAAGTGACACCAATTCTAGGTCAAGGGGATTTCCTTATACCAAGTGAAAATCAAAATGGACCCAACACAAAATCTATGCTATTTCTTCCACTCTAGTAAGTGAGAAAATAAATAACAATAATTAAAATGAAACAAACAAAAACAAAAAAACACGAGAAGAGGGAATCTTAGAATCTAGGTTACCAAGAGAGCTTCAGTTTGACTTGGACCAACAAGATTTTGTCCATTTCACTTTCACTCTTTTCAAGCCAGCTCCTCCACCACCCATGCCCACTATACATTAATTAATTGATTAATTAATTAATTAATAATATATTTTTCCCCATCTCACCAACACTAACAACACCCCAACCGTAAATCACGTATCTCAAGATCATCATAATAATACATATATCAAGCGAGTAATCGTAATTTACTAGAGTGCTTAAACTAACACCTAATAGGCTAATACTCCATACACTTGCCTAATAAGTGAAAGGCTAAATTGAATAATAATTTTCTCTAAATAACAGCTAGATTTGAATATATCAGATGTTGTGTCTTCCAAGACCAAGAGTATTAATTAATTAATTAATTAATGGCTTGTTTACCATTGAGACGAAACCGCAACTGTAATACTACCGGATGAAGAATATAAATAGCAAAAACACAAGTCATGAAAATGGGGGCCGGGGAAAAAAGCAATACAAAAACCGCACCTGAAAGACATTGGCGAGGGCCTGGGCGGCGGCGAGGCGTCCGGCAAAGAGAGCGGCGTCCGTGGCCACGTGGGTAGCGAGTGCTTCCAAGAAGGGCTCCGGCCACACTTCATTCACGGCGCCACGTGGCCGGGACCTCGACGGCCCTTCGTATTCGTCTCCACCGCCGTCGTTGCCCTGGCTGGAAGATGACGATGAAGAGGGAAGAGGCGGAAGAAGAGGAGGAGGAGGAGAAGAAGAAGACATTTCAAAATGCAATTTTTAATACGCCGGAGCAATCAAAGAATGGAATGGACGCCCCAAATAAATAAATAAAAACGTAACGTATGAAGAAGAGGGACGGGGGCAAAAAAAGAAGAGAGACCAAAGGCTCTGATGAAGATGATATGGGTCACAAAGGGACAAAAAAAAAAGGAGGTTTGTAGCAGTTGTAGATAAACACTTTGAAAAGCGCTTTTAAAGTGAAAATTAAATTAATAAAAAGGGGGCGGGTGGGAGGGAGGGTTTCTGGAAAAAAGGGAGTTTGGATTTTGGAAACACACCCTGGCTTGCCTAGTCTAGTTGCCTTGGCTATCTGTTCAAGCAGAGAGAGAGAGAGAGATGTGCATATAATATTCATAAATAAACAAGTGGTTAATGGCGAAGTGGCATATTTTTGGACACATGATTATTTGTTTTTTCTTTATATGTTCATTGTTCAAACAGACAGCTACGTTTATAATAGGGAGGGAGCTACCTACCTAGGTTTCCTGCCATCATCTCCAGCCTTCCTTCTCTTTTTCCCTCCTGCTGCTGCCGCTGCTGTCTGCATTAGGCTATATATCATCTGCTGCAGCTAGCTACATAGCATTCTTCTCTCTTCTCAATTTTTCTTGTTATTAATTGGTGTGTGTGTGGTTTGCTGAGCCAGCTTTGGACTTGAGAGGGAAGAGGACCTCCTCAGCTCAGTCGTATTCATCATAGATATCTTCTTCTTCTCTCTCTCGAGTCATAATACTTGGAAGTAAAGTATGGTAATTGGTACACACCCATTCATGCCCTTATTATTAATTATTTATATAAAGATGAAGTGAAGTTATTGTTGCCTAAATTATATATTACATTTTCATACTTCAAATTTAATTAATTACAATTTAGTAATAATAGTGCACATTTTTTTGATATCCCAAATTTAATTTTAGTGTTGGTTTTGATTGGTTTTGGACTTTTGGTTGCTGTTGCTCCTCTGTTCCTGGCTTCAGGGGTGTCGTACTTCTCGGTTTGGAGGACCTTCTCTTGCATCCTGCTTGGCCAAAAAATAGCATGCTCAAAATTAGTCATTCATATGTGTAAACACTAAAAGAGTGGTAAATTAGAGAAAGGTCTCAAATAGAAGGCCTGGGTTGGGGCAAGGTTAGGTTGATTGATTACATGTGAATTTTCTTATTATAAGTCAATCGAGTGAGTGATCCGATCGGATTAAGGATTAGTTGATTTTCGAGTTGTGTCAATTGATATGTTAATTAATCGAGTTACACATTATATTGGTTAGCAAACTAAGTTCCGCTCAAATTGAAATACGGGTTGGATAGAATAGGAGTCGTTTTATTTTTCTGTTCAAGTTGCTTAAAAGAATTTATCAATACCTTTTCATCATCTACTTCCTTTTTGTTTGATTTTTCACTCACATTTCATAACCCTTTATTTATTTCTTTCTTTGCCTTCTTCACGTCTAACCCTAATTAGTATACTATTTGTATGTATCATAATCGCAAGTATGAACTGGTCTATACATGGCTGACCAACAGTCTAGATAATTAATAATTGAACAATGAATCACTAACTTTTTCAGTTCAATGTCGAGTCCAATTAAAAACAAATACATATGGTTATTACTTATTAGAAAGTCGTAATTTTCCACTATGGGATTTGAAGGCATGAAATTTTAAGCGAGTTCCAGTTTTTATTCCTTTTGCTTCTCTCTAGAGTTTTTCTTTTTCAACGGGGCTAGAATTTTGAACAATTGTACATGGAATTTTTTACAATTATACATATCAAATAAATAGGTTCCTATTTTCTATAGAAAAATAAATAATTATCTTAAATACATCATCATAAAAGGAATTAAGTCTCAACTATGCTAATTATAGTTGGGTACCTAAACTTAATAGATCTTTAGATTTATAAACTAAATTTATTTTTTTGGTATATAAGTCCTCAAAATATTGATGGAACATTACATTTTAGTACCTTTTTTGTATTATATTTTAGTACCTGAACTTTTGAAGTTCTACAAATAGTTCTAATTTTTGTATGTATATAATTAAAACACTCTCGAATAAATGAATATCTATACCCAACTTATACACATTTTGATTATGAAAGTAAATATACATACCCTACCCAAACTCATCTACAAACTTCCAAACCCATATATACGTCACATCGTCACTCATACCCTTCCCATAATATATGGGTCTACTTGAGTTTAGGTAAATATCATTTATTAGCCAAAAATATGGTGTTGAATAAGCCTATTGGTCTCCATGTGTTATAATTAATAGACAAACCTTAATTACTGCGTAGTGTAGTTCTATATTGATTAAATACAATCTATTATCCAAATATTTTCATATTTTAAAATATATTTCAAATTTACATAAATATATATAATTAGTAAAGCATAAATTTTTTGTTAACAATTCTGTTAGTAATGCTAATTAGCCACATTATGCTGAGTTGGAAGGTACATAGTGGCAATGTAGTTAAAAGCAAGCTTTACACAAAAAAAAAACCTACGCTTACACGTTTTTACCCCTCAAGTTTTGTATATTTTGTTAAAAAAATTGTATCAAAAGGCTAAGCAAAAGACTTCAAGCCTTATAATAAAAGCTCTCAATACTAGTAAAAAAAAATTTATAAGCCTAGTAAAAACTTAGAAGCTAGCTTTTATGTCGCTTTTTATATCTAAATATTAGAACAATATTCTAGGGGAGTGTAATGGTTCGGTTCAAACATGATCATACCAAAATCTTGAGAACTACGCTCCAAAAGTAAACAAAAATTTAGGATCAAGGACCGGACCAATATTGCCCTCCGATCTATTGTTTCAGATATGGAGATGTGTCCGATCTTATATGCAAAATGGAGGCTAGATCTTTCACGGATCTGGCTTGTTTTCTCCTCTTCTTTCCTTTCTCTACCTTCTTGTTTCACTTTGTAGTTTGTAGAGCTTGGTGATTCAGAAACGAAGCCTTTTACAATGACATGGTATAGAGAGGTTAAAGGTAGATGATTTCATCCCTATGGTCCTTCGCTGGCCGCCCCGGTCACTTTGATGGTTTCCCCTGTGTTGGTTTGACGGAAGACAGATGGTGATTTGGCTTAGAGGTGGTTTTCTTGGAAGGTGTCCTTCCTCATCCCCGATCGCTGTGGTGGTGGCTGGTGGGAGTCAAAGTGCATGCACGATCAAGTGGCGGTTGAGGTTCGACCGCAGCGGTGGAGGATCCTAGAGGGAGGCAAGAGGAGGCTAGGATTTGTAGGACTTTGACAGTGCTTTAGTCGTTGATATGAGCCTTATTGGGTTGCAGACTGTTTTTTGGGCTTTTTTGTTTGGATCTTCTAACCCTTATAACTTTTTGGTTGTATCATTTCCAGTTAGGGGTGTCAGTCATTCGGTTTCGGTTTAACCAAAAATCGATTTCTCGGTTATCGGTTAAACTAAGCCACCACCTCTCGCTGCCGACCACACCTCCCGCTGCCGATCACCGACCGTGAGGGACACTGCGGTTAGCCGACTACCGACCAGTCGGTTATCGATTTTGGTTCGGCTAGTCGCATACCCAAAAAACACTCCCTAATCTCCAAAAAATTAATTAAAATTATTAAAAATAACCCTAAAGTCCTCCCACAACTTATTCCTTATCTCTTTCATCCTTCTCTCTCCTTCCTTTATCCATTCAAACCCCCCCCCCCCCCGGCGACCAGGCATACCACCACTCCTTCTGTCTCTCTCCTTCCTTCTTCCATTTCAGATATGGACACCACAGCCATGGAGGAGAAGCAGAGGCACAGTGGCGGCGAGTGAGGCGGACGTCGGGACAGGGCGATTGGCGATTCGAGGAGGAGAAGCAGGGGGTCACGCACGGGAACGGCGGAGCGGAGGCCCTGGGTCGTCGTCGGGGAAGTCTATGGTTTGTTGGATTGACGATGAGGACGGCGCTAGATGATGTTGTTGCTGGGCTGGTGGCCTGCTCCGCGACGGGAAGAAGGCTTATGGGACAACACGGCGCTGATCGCGATGGGAAGGAGGCGGACAATGAGGTGCAGAGAGAGGCGAGGTGGACGGCGACGCGGCGGCAGAGGTTAGGTGGACGGAGGCGCGGCGGCGGAGGCGAGGTGGACGAAGGCATTTAGGGTTTGAGGAGGAGAGTGGAGCAGGACGATGTAGGTATGCTTGTTGGCTATGGCGGTGGTGAGAGTGTAGAGGAAAAGGAGTGAAAAAAAGGAAATGCAGGCCGCGTAGGCCATTGTTGAGAGAGGGATTACTACTACTGCTTCTTCTTCTTCCTAGATTTGGGAAGTAATTTTTTAGATTCAAGATGTGAGAATGGAGATGATCGACAGAATTTTGGGGAAGGTTAAGTGGGTCTCAGTTGGGGCCGGTTAGTCGGATAATTGCGGTTAATCACCATCGGTTACTCGGTCAACCGACCCCTTCCTTTTCCCATCCGATCACCGACCGCCAAGATAACTGGTCGGTTTTCGGTTAGCTGGTAACTGGTGGTTTTTGGTTAAAACCGACGGTTACCCGCTAATTAGAAATCGGAATGCTAGCCCTATTTCCAACTGCGCCTAGCCCGTTTTGCAATCTAAATGAACTGATTTTAAAAAAAAATCCATATATGTCGGAATCACTTGAGTTTGTTGAATTCAACGTGACGTAGTCAGAAATTTATTTAGGATGTGTTCATTTAAGAATATACATATGATTAAATAGTTTTTGTTAACTTTTTAATCATTCATGATTTAATATTATATTTTAAAAACTTGGTAAATTAATACATTGGTAGTGGAAACTATAAAAAAAATAATACTCTATGTATACAAAGGAATTATTCATGATTTACCTAGTCCTTCTCTTTCGAATGATGCACTTCATCAATAACCTTTTATTATCAATAACTATAGTGTTGAATTAGGCTTAATAATTGATCTTATATCATTTACTTACACACTTGCTTCACAAATGAGGTAGCCAAGGTTTAAATACAAGGCCTCTCGGTCATCAATTCTCAATTAAATACGTCCTAATTTTTATTATCAATTACCTATTATATCTAAGTTACTCATTTTCCTCCCAAGGACCCACCCGTGACACTCTTCTTTCTCTATAGTAGAAATAAAGTTTTTTTTCTTAAAAACTAGCCAAAATTTGGTGAATTTTTTCGTTAATATTGAATAAGTACACCTTTGATTTTCAGTGAATCATATGCATCATTGTTATTTGTACATAAGTCGTTAGAAAATTTTGAATATGTCAATCAACGATATGTAAATTATCATCGAGCATTTATAAAGTAAACCATTCTCAATTAGAGTGGCCCTGATATTTATTCTCATGTTATTACTATAACTAATTTATCAATTTTCCTTCCGATTCAGATGAGTCCCAGCCCCCAGAACCCCAGCCTAGTTATTTTGCTAACTTGAAAATTCATTAGTATATACTAACTAATATCCAAAATGTATGAACTAATATCCAAGTCTGCTGAGTATCTAGATAGTACAGACTAGTATTCTAAACATCACAAACTAGTATCCAGATAGCAGATACCAACTAATATCCACAATTAACCAACTAGTATTCAATATGGATACTCTTTTGTGTTATCTGGATACTCTTATGTGTTATCTGGATACTAATTATGTGTTGTATGGATACTATTCTGTGTTGTCTAGATATTAGTTTGTGAATTTGGGATAATAGTTGATTCATGGTGGATTTCAATTAGCAAACTTTGAATACTAGTTTGTGCTCTCTAAATACTTTAGTACTTGGATACTAGTTCATGTATTTTGGATATCAGTTAGTATCTGCTAACGAATCTTCAAGTTAACAGATTAACTTTTCCCCCAGAACCCACCCTGTAACAGTCTGGCTCCACCCCTGATATGAATGAAGACTAAGATACACATACATTGGATTTTCTGTCATATACTAGTGTTGATTTAGCAGAGCAATACTTATGACAAATAAATATATTTTTTTGAAAAAATAATTTATGCACAATTATTTCAAGAGACCGTATTAATGATTCACGAGGGTTGATCAAATTGGATAGGCTATAATTGGATTTCATTTTTTTTAAGGGGCTGTCCTTTGGTTTAGTGATGGACAAGAAGCAATGTCATCAATGTGTGTCAAGAACTGTCTGAGACAGCATTGAAGGATCAAATTATCAAAGGAGACGCTTTTTGGGATCTTATTTTAGAGAAAGGAGATCGTATTACTATGGGCGTCTCTTATGATGATGGAATTCTTTAGTTTAAGCAGTAATCAAACCATGAGGTGAAAGGGAACTGGAATAGAAAATTAGAGAAACCAAAATGGAGAGATATGGATGAAGCGTGAAGTTGATGTCTCAATAATCTCGTTTATCAGCGATGATGCAATTCTTAGCATAGTGATACAATTTTTATAGTAATACAATGATGTTTTATCATAACAATTCAATTTTAGATTATGCAAACCTATGCACCTGCTCTGTTCTCGTTTAATATCGTTCCCTCTTATATTTCTTCAAATGAACAATCGAACATTCAAATGAGAGAAACCGGTACAAGCCATTCATACGTAAAATAATTGTTAATATTAAGAACTAGCAGATAATCTACTTAAATACGATACTAGTTTGTTGGCTCGGCTCTGCAACGGTAAGAAACTAATTATGTTTATAATATCTACTTATTTAATAATTTAAGTAAATCAGATCATTCATAAAATTGTTGGGTAAGATACGAAAATAAGTTTTATGTACTGTCTTAATCATTAAGAAAGATATACGCCATATGTTTACATAAGAAATAAATATATCTCCATAAGCTTTATGCAGTGTCTTAATCATTATGTAAGGCTCATTTATTATTACTCCATAACTTTACATAACGTATTTGTAATTTACGTAACTATCATAGAATTTTATTCACAAATCTTTCATAATGTGTGGTCCAATAATATATATAATTTAGGCCAATAAAAGCTCTAGCGTTACTGCACTAATAAGATCCATTTGTTCCAATAACTCTATCAAATAACTTGAGGATTTATGAGTATCGTTTTATCGTATAGTTGTGCATTTTAAAAGGACAAAATCATAGGAATGTTTAGCTTAAGCATGGAAGTTGCTTGCAATTATATGGACCAGAAAATTTGACCCAATTATTATAGTCATGATGCCTGCATGCACCGTTCTGTTCCAATCGCCAATTTAGCAAATCTACCATTTCCCACCAACTTCATGAGTACTACGTAATCAGTTGGTTTACAGAAACTGAATGTTGACGCCATGATCATATTCACCTACTTCAATCTATATCTGTATATCATAATTCCATTTATGGGTTTTATAACAGTTTGTATTCCATTTTAAAGCAATGTATCAAAATCTAGAATTAGGAAGCAAAGTTTAATATATTCAAGTGCATAAGAGACAAGGGTCTTCATCATGCTTCACTAGCTTTGATATTATTGTCTATTTTGACTTTGGTGTGAGATTCAATTTTCTTTTCCATGGTTAACATACATTTGATTTGTTAGTTTTATAAACATGAATGTAAATCCATTTTTTTATTTGTTTAAGCTCATGAGAGTAGGAAGAAATATAGCTACCTAACTCATTTCATTTGAACGAAAAATTATCATTTGTGTCACTGAATTTCGAGCAAAACAATTTTCTACTTATGAGGGATTCTGATTCATGAAAAAACTAAAATAATAGGACTCTATATGCGCAATTATGGTATCATTGGATGAGGGTCATGAGAAAGAGAGAGTCAAAAAACCAATTGGTTCCAGTAACTTCAGTTATTGAGACTATTTGCTTCTTGACATGGTATTATCATCTTCTGTGATTGACATGTTTTCTGTTCAAATTATGCTGATCCTCATTTGTTAAACACATGATATTCTGAATTTCTAATGCATTTGCAAACTTCAAACCCTTATGAGTTGACTTTTATTTGAGCGAGTGTGTTAATAAGTGCTATATGACCCACATTTAAACATCTTCCAACAACTTTAGTTATTTGAATCAACTAATTCTGGAGAGAGAGAGAGAGAGAGAGAGAGAGAGAGAGAGAGAGAGAGAGAGAGAGAGAGAGAGAGAGAGAGAGAGAGAGAGAGATTACCGTACTGAATTTGTCTATATTTGGTATTACCGAATTCACGAATTATTTCTTGGGATTGAGATTCAATTTCAATTGTTATTCGGTATTATGGATTACGGGATTGGGATCTGTATATACCGAAATATCGGTATTTGGGACATACCGATTACCGTACTGAATTTGTCTATATTTGGTATTACCGAATTCACGAATTATTTCTTGGGATTGAGATTCAATTTCAATTGTTATTCGGTATTATGGATTACGGGATTGGGATCTGTATATACCGAAATACCGAACAACACCGAAATATAAGCTAGTGTGTAGTTTATCCTCTCAACTAGACTCTCTCATTCACTATACCCTCAACCACCAATCTATTGTTATTTTCATAACACCAATAAGCAAATACTAGTATTAGTATTCTCTCAGCCTCCATTTCATCAAATTAAAGATTACCAATGACAAAAAGTTGAGATGTCACCTCTACTCGATTCTCCTTATCTTATATCATAGCTCTAGTCAAACTCAAAACTCTTTGTTTAGTCTATTTGTCCTATATTAAACAATCAAATCTAATTTATATATTAATTATAAATGTAATTAATTTCGTATTTGATAATACCGATTAGGATACCGAAGTACCGATTGGGATACCGAAATTATTTATGGATTGAGATTGAGATTGATTCTAGCATGTAATTCGGTATTCGAGATTTTGGTATTTGGTATTGGGATACCGATACCGTACCGATTTCCACCATATGTGAAATAACTTGTTCAAATTCAAATGGTGGTTGACATTTCATAGCATCCACAAAAGGAATATGAAACTTTCGACTAGATCAATTGCAAGTGCAACAAATGAAATTATCAGTCCTAGACAAATTTGATCAAACTTAAGTGAGACTAGCTAGATAGATAGGAAGAAAAGGGCAGGCAGGCAAACAAGGACACAATCACACTAACACCCTTTTCGAGAGGGATTTCAGGGATCAAATATTGATGCATGCTGGTTGCTGGACAGCAAAGGGGAAGGAGAAGAGAAGAGAAGAGAAGAGAGGAGAAGAGAGATGCAGCAGATGGGACTACATATACATGTAGCAGGGCAGGGCTAGTTTTTGACTGATAAGTAGTAGGCGAAAGGCAAAAAGCCCAAAGGCCCAAAACGAAAAGTAACAAGAGATAAAATATATATATATATATATATATATATATATATATATATATATCAGAGGAAGAATGGCTTTTGTTTCTTCTGCTGCCATGCTCTCTGGGAAGTAGAGTTGGAAGCATGCCATTTTGCCATGCTCAAGTCTAATCAACACATATAATTCCTAAAGAAACAAAACCGAAAAGAATAACGACCCATCTCAATATATTTTATATATTTATAAATACCTACCTTAAAGTTTAAATTATTTTATTATTTCATTTTATATGTTCAAATGGACATAAGTCTTACCAAAAAATTTTTGACATAATAATTAGGACTTAGGAGGTCCTCTGTTAGTGTTTACGATGCATTAATATGGTTTAGATAATTATTCATACTAATGTATCTTCTTAGTAGGTCCGTGATTTTTCAAGTATAACTAATTTGGATGTTGCACTTTTGTGCGATAATAAGAACAAAGACACCGATCAGTTTGAACTTTGAAGTCATGTTTGAACATATTGAGAGTTTGGTAAGGTTCATGTTTCTAATTTTTATTCTACATATAACTAGCTAGAATTTTGTTTAATTCGAAGTCTTTCTTCTTTCTCTACTCCAACAGACCGTCGACACCAAAGGTAAGATAGTCTAATGGTAAAGTTGTAACGACAGTGAAGGTTTGGAAGTTGTAGATCCCAGGTTGGAATCCAAGCGAGGTCCGTGGTGTTCTCAGATGTACAAAGCTGCTGGCGGCGAAGTCCCGTCACAAAGTGGCACGTGGGTTGAGGTTCCTGGGTAATAAAAAAAAAGACCGTCGACAACCTGAAGTGGGTTATTTGGATTCAAATAATTCACAATGAGGTAATTTGGATAGATCATTTGTCAATGTGGTATTTTTGTGATATTTTTATTAAAGTTGGGATAAATAATCTTGTTTGGCTAAACCAATATTGGCATGTGGTATTTGATGATAAGATATAATAAATACCAATATTGCCCTTCATTGATGGCACAATCTACTCTCTCCATTCCGAGAAATTTACCCCTACCCCATAGCTTGCCCTCATTTTGTTCATCCATAGCTACCGGAAATTCAATCTCCCAAGAGCAAACCATAAAACAAGGCTCTGCATCATTCAACGCCACTGAACTTAGTTCATAATTGCTGCTAATTCCCCCTCCCCAAAAGCCAACACCCACCATAAACAATAAGCAACTCGCTATTCCCTCTTTCTCGCTCAACAATAAAAAAAATTCACGAAGGCAGGTGGCGGTGATCCAAATTCACAAAATCAAACCAAGAAACACATAATTCCCCTCCTTTGTTCATGCAAAGGCATAAATTTGGTCAATCCAAACATGCAATCCCAACATGTAAATTATCAGATTCCTCAACCCAGAACTCTTGATGAATTAGCAAGAAGAATATGGGGTAATTTACTAACATCAAACAGATAATCTCTGGGCTGAATCAAGAAAAGGCATTCCATGGATTCCTTTCCACTAGAAACTAATCTTTTCCTCCTCGGACCAGCATGCATGAATCGATTCACCGCCTTTGCAACATAAGTTTTCTCGCTATGAGATGGAGGAGAGTAGAGAGGGATGATAGTAGGAGATTTAAGAAATTCGTCGTCACTCATCGTGATTCCTAACTAGTCTTTAAAACCGAAAACTAATTTCTCTCTCGTCTTTCGTTTATGTATCATATCCATCTCTATCCATGTCGTCGCCACAATTCCTAGCCCGTGAACAATCGGGTGCCACTGCGATATCACAGATTCACCATCAACGAAGCTCGCCACGGCAGGAGAAACAGAGAGAAATTTACGAGAGAATCCAGTGACACGGTCGCCATCGCATCCTCTCCTTCTCCTTCACATCCTTGTCGCCACCTCCTCATCCTAAAAGAAGACTTTTGTATGCCATTCGTTGTTTCCGATTAACTCTCCTTTGACTTTGATGGTCACAACTTAGGATTTTGCATACTCTATTTGATACCCATTTAGAGAGGAATCCAAAAGTAGTAACGAAGTCGATTTTGGCTCAATTGATTTTTGGCTCTGGACAGAAGAATCAGAGGATCGTAGAAAAGAAAAAGAAGGAAGGAGACATGAGAGAGGAGAGGGGCAGAAAGGGGCGAAAAGAGGGTGGTGCGTTATTTCAGAATACCTCCACCCTCGTGTTATCTAGTCTAGACTACTTTTAATACATTTTAAAGAATTTGATTTGCTCCATTTCAAATTTCCTGCAACGAGAGTGAAAGTAGGAAGGGTATTTTCGTCTACACAATTAATTTTTTATTTCATTTAAAAAGATACCAATGCTAGGATTTGAACCATGGTCTCTTCAATCAAAGACAAGAATTACAACCAATTAGACTAGACACATTTGTTGTACTTAATTAATACAAAACATTGAGGAAGTTAAAATTATGAAAAACAGAGTATTTTTCTATCACGGTTAGTTAGCCTGCTAAGTCTCCTATAAGTATTTTGCGGTGTTTGATAATTCTATTTTCATATTTTAATAATTATTTAGATTTTTTATAACTTATAAATGAAGGAGATTCTTAAAATCTCAACAAAAATATCATTGGTTGGAATGTTGCGCATTGAATTGAAGTGTTCAATGACGACATAAGAACACTGGTACCATACATTTCAAGAAAAATAAACATGACAAACACCGATATCAATTATCTCGACAGTCTATACTAAAATTCAAAATTGTTTAATCATTCAATTTGAGTGATAGTTTAGTCAAATCAAGCAAATAATTCACGATTGTGTATGAATACAAATAAAAACATGTGTATTGTATTATGAAAAATGTATTTATTTTAACAATCTAAAAAAAACAATCAAAACTTCCATACGACTCTTTATTTCAATAATGTAATTAATGAAATAATTTTTATCAGCATGATGCAGTTCAAGCTAAGAACCAAGTATAGTCACCAGTATATAGTATTCATCATAGTTAACTATTTCAATATCCACATCTAACTATTAATGGTTACTTGCTTTCTCTTTGAGAGTTTAATGTAACACTCACATCCCTAGCTATGCTCAACGCATTTGTTTTCTTTTTCACAATATCAGTTTCAGTTATTTATTAAATCAACTTTGTTTCTAGCTTTCAATTTCTAATTATTCACTGCTTCACACAAACTTATGGGAATGCTAAATATATTTTTCATGCATAATCTATTGACCATAAATGTTGCTTATCACTTAAATTCAACTGTATCCATGTTAGATTTGATGTCACCAACATATTCTCCCAATTTCTCCAAAAAGTAGACCTGACAATCGGGTCGGGTTGGGTAATTTCAGGTCGGGAATCTCGGATTACGGGTCTTCACGGGTCAGGTCATGATGGGTTTGCTGATTTCGGTTCAAATATTGACCCAACTCATCGGGTTTCGGGTCGGGTTTCGGGTCATTTAGGGTCGGTCATGAGCGTTCTTAGAATCAATATCAAACATGCTTCATAAATTTTTTAAAAACACAAATTTTTACATATGTGTGACAATAGTTTGCCTAGCACATGTCAATTAACAAATGCTCAACTCCTTCCATGCTAACGAAAAGAAATACAAATTGCACAAATTGTCAAAAAACAATGACGAAAGTAATACTACTACAATAAACAAATGATGTTTGATTATCTTTACACTCCAAACTTGTCTTTCAAATCCTGATAAATTTTTTTAAACATCTCACCAAAGTATGAGTGATTTTATCATTTTTTAGAGTGACATATTTAATGAAACGGGTCTAGCGGGTCGACCCACAAACCAGCCCAACCCGACCCCAAAAATTATGGGTTAATCGGATTCGGGTAATTCGGGTTATAAAAACATCAACCCATTCTCTATTTTCGGGCGGGGTCGGGTCAACGGGTCGGGTCCTCATTTGCCAGGTCTACCAAAAAGCATCATATCTTGCGATTGATATCATAGTTTCGTTAGGTAAAGTTCAACAAACTTAACCAATATTCGAACTCTTTGAAGAAGCTATCTACTTGCATGAGAATATGAAGTACTGAGTAGCTAAAACCCTACTTGAGTTAGTTCAATCTTTTGCACTATCGATTCAAAATTCAATATATGATTATCTTATTACAATTTAGTTATACTAATTGTGCAAAAGGGGATATCTTATCAAAATCGTAAAGAAAGACTCTTTGAATGATTGCTTTCATGATGTAATCAATTATACCAAAATAAAAGTGACCAAATTTATAAGATGGTCTCAAAGTTTGCTATAATTATTGAGGTTCAACAACACATTAGGCGTACGAAGATCATTGGGCATTTTTCTATCTCCTAGCTCGCCTTGACATGCTTAGACATTATAATAAACATAGCACTTTTTAATAATAATGAATAAAATAACAGTTATGAAGCACTTTCATACTTTAGTTCAAATGATTTAACAACAAACGAAATAACTCTCAAGTTTATAAATTATTTCTTTTACCAAATGATATAATTAAATCATTCATGAGCTGAAATAGCTAATTATAAGCACTTCAAATTTAAGTTAAAACTCTATATGATACAATTGTTTGACGAAATGGGTTTTATAATAGAGTGGTTATATCGAGAGATGTCTCTAAGAAACATGGCTTACTTTATTATTTCTTAGGTGGATATAATATCTATCTTCATTGTTACTTTTATATTGGATTCAATTTAGTATACTTTTTCGTTTAGATAGATTTTTGTATGATGTTACTGGATATAATATATCATTATATATGATGGTGCATGATATTAATTCCTCTCATTTTAGGTTCAAATTGATGCATTTTCCTCTTTACCGTTCCCTTTTATTGGTTAATAATTTTTATAATATTTTTCACTTTGAATATCGTGAGCAGAAGCTATACACAACAATTTATGTTTTTCGCTTTCTCTTCTCTTGGTTAGATATTGTGTCCATATTCATTCTTATATTGATTATCGAATTAGTAATTTTTTGTTCTTTTTCTGATGCAAGATATGATTTTATGTTTGATAATATAGATTTATTTTTTCAAGCATGTGGATGCTTGAGACTTCTCATTTACCTCATAACTTACATTTTACAATGGCTCTAAACTTGGATGGGTTTCTATTCAACACATAAATTTTTAATGATGTAAAATTTATGAAACTAAGATGCATATTAATAAACAATGTAAGGTCTCATCTTCCCTCTTAAGCACTACATATCATTGTTTACTTGCCATTAAATCAAAGTCTTTCTAACTTGAGTAAGAGCTACAATGACTTTTATTGTTGTGGATTTCCCCCAAAATGTTAGGTATGCTGCTTTTAGTTTTTGCCTTCTTTTCGGTTTGATTTAGCTTTTTATGTGTTGCTCTATTAGTTGAACTTGCCAGCTAGAGATCTGCATGCTTTGTTTCATTATATCATTGAATATACTAAAGTCGATGAAACCATGACTATGTGAGTTAGTTTGTTTCTTTTTAAGGACACTCTAAGTATATACTTTGTTTCTTATATCATTGAAAACACTAAAGTCAATGAAAAATACAAAAAAAAAAAAAAAAACCGTATCCTGAAGATTGATTATGCATGTATGATGTAAAACAACTCTTATCATTGTTCTTCTTAGACATTTTTATATAGATATGACTTTGTTTGCAAATATGTATTTATGTTAGTGTAGTTGGACGTTGTTTGTCATTTTTTAAACTTCATTAGTCAAATACATTAAATACTTTCCTATATTATTCATGGAGAAATTAAATAGTTACTTCAATCCCCAACAACATGAACCATAAAAAAAAGATACATCAATATTTACTACACATATACATGAAAATCAAACTCTCCCGGCCAAGAGGCCGGGCCCTAATCTAGTTTGTTATAATGTGTTTTCTCATTACTCCCAAATAAGGCGGACTCAAGGGGTCGTTTGGATGGATTAATTGTCATGATGTATTTGTAGAGTCAAATAACTCATTAATTATTCATGTGGTATTTCAACACTATTTCATTGATAATTGTATTAAAGTATCTCGTTTGGTAGAACAATCCAAATGTGGTACTTGGCATGTGGTAGTTGGCAAAAGCAGAGTGGTATTTGGAACGTTTTGTGCAACTTTCTGTCGAAGGATTTCCATGAGGTTCACGTGTCTCTTATCAACTAGAGATCACAACTAGTTGGGGCGAACATCTACCCTATATCAATTGCCCATTTCCACGAGTTGATTATGTCTGATTGGTTTCATATACCAATTTCCCTTTGTCACGAGTTGAGATTGTCCGATTGATTCCATATCTATCTTTATTTTCAAGTGCAAGAAAGGAGAAAACATAAAAAAGCTTGAAATGATCATTGAAGCTGCGTACTTTGGTAATATCAAGTGGTATTAGGAGCTCGGTTCAAACGCAGCGGCAAAGAAGGAGTTTTTTTGAAGTTCTTTATGTGTTCTTGAACCTTCTTGGGCGAGTTCTTGAAGATCTTGGACGTGCCTTGAAGGTTTTGGAGGAATCTTGAAGTTTTCGAAGAATCTTGTGGGATTCTTGTGTTTCTTGCGAAAGAATCTTTCGATTTTTGGAAGAAGTTACTTGCTTTCTTGGAGTACAAGCATGGACGATCTAGTGAAGCAACTTACTACACAAATAGAGGCAACTTTTCAAGCCCAAACATCATGGTTGGAAACATGAATGAGAGCGTGATGCAATGATCAAAACAAGATTAGGAACATTTGAAACAAGATTGCAAGCACCCCAACCTCGTGCGCATGAAGAACCTCCAAACTATAACCCTAATCCGAATGTCGAAAGGGTTCGAAGGGAAGAAGAACGGGAAGAAAGGAGGGAGAGGGTTGCACATCAAACTTTGATTGAAAATATAAGGTCATTGAGCTTTGGGAATGCCACGAGCAGCACGGCGAGGACAACCTCGAATCCACGACAAGGAAGAGTCTGATGATGGTGACTATCCTCGTGAATAAGACAATGACATGAGGGGTACCAAAGTCACCATTCCCTCATTTAAAGGCACAACCAATCTGGATGCTTACTTCGATTGGGAGAGGAAGATGAAGTTGATCTTTGACTGCCATAACTACTCCGAGAAGAAGAAGGTTCACTTGGAAGCTTTAGAGTTCTCAGATTATGCCATGGTATGGTGCGATAACCTTTGTACGAAAAGGAGGAGAAATAGGCAGCGACTTATTGAGACATGGGAGGACATGCAAGGCATCATGAGGGGTATATTTGTGCCCAATTACCATCGAAGGGAGATGAACTAAACGCTCCAACTTCTATAACAAGGTACTAAAAGCATAGAAGATTATTACTAAGAGATGAAGATGCTGATGGTTAGAGCAAATATAGAGGAAGATCATGAAGCCACCATTGCACGATTCTTGTAGGGTCTCAATCCAGAGATGAGGAATGTGGTGGAGATCCAACCTTTTGTTGAGTTGGATGATCTAGTAGCAATGGCTGCCAAAGTTGAAAGGCAACAACGAAGCAACATGGAAAGAAGGTTCTTACCTCCCTCAAGTGCACCAAGGCCAGAAGTTCCTACTACTTCAAACCCTAGGCCAACCATATCGAAGCCAGAAGCACCAAAATTGTCAGCCAAGGTTGAAACACCAAGAGATAGACCCGCAAGCATTAGTGTAGGCATTCAATGCTTCAAGTGTCATGGAAGAGGACATATGACCAACCAACTTCCCAACGAGAGGGCTCTAATCATATTGGAGAATGGAGAATAAATCTTGGAATCTGAAGAGGAGGAGAAGACAAATTCGGATTCTGAAGTTGATTAGTCCATAGAGATGGAGGCACCACCAGGAAGTCTTCTCGTGGTTAGAATAATTCTAAGTGTGCAACCAAAAGAGGTGCTTGAACAACGAGAGAAATTGTTCCATACGAGGTGCATGGTAGATAGGAAGTTGATCTCAATGGTGATTGATGGTGGAAGTTCCACACTAACATTGTAAGTGCAAGTGCGGTTAAGAAGTTGGGATTGAGCATGTTGAAGCATCTGAAGCCATATACGCTTCAATGGCTCAATGATCATGGAGCCATCAAAGTAAAAAAATAATCCCTATTGAAGTTTGAGATTGGAGGATACAAAAACGAGATCCTTTGTGACATAGTGCCTATGAAAGGAGCACATGTCTTGCTTGTAAGGCCATGACATTTTGATCGAAGTGCACATCATGATGGAGTCACCAACAAATACAGATTGTCGCATGGTGGGAAGAAGTTCATGTTGAAGCCCCTATCTCCCAAGGAAGTATATGAAGACCAACTTCAAATGCAACGAAATAGGGAGAAGAAGAAGCATAAGTAGTCTCAAGTCATGAACAAGAGTGATCGAGGAGGATCTAGTGCGGTGGATTCCAAGTCATTGATGATAGCAAGAAGTGGCGATGTGAAGCAAGTAGTGAATGATCGTGAATCCATGATCATGATCATATACAATGGCGTGCTACTCAATCGAGAGTTTATTCAAGATATACCACCTAGGGCACGAGTGGTATTGGAAGAATTAGGCGACATGGAGAACTTGTGTGTTAAATGTGTGGAGTGCAAGCAAGCAATGTTGAAGGTACAATCATCTGGATTGTACAAGTGATAACACCCAAAAAGGTGTTATTTAGCATTTATTTATTAGGCGTTTTATTGTCAATTTGAGCATGATTCGATTTATAAAACACAATTTGTAGCCTAGATCGCTTCCATTTGTCATATCAAGTTATTCTAGGTTGCTTTGATGTTACAAGCGAAAAAGTAGGAAGAAATTTTTTTAAGGGTTTTTATACCTAACTCATCCTTCATCATGTTGTTCTTCTCCTCCCTAGTCGCCGGTCAATAGATCCGACCGCATCAATGCTAATCAACCAAAAAGAATTGGGATCTGGCTTTCCAAGCGACGACGACAGATGCGATAAATGATTATGCAATGATTACGACGATGAGAGAGATGGGAGAGATGGTTGCAAGAAGAATAAGAGCTCCGACGAATCCGCTTTAGCCCTGACGCCCAGCTTCAGGCCCAACGAATCCGCTTCAGCTCCGACGCCCAACTTCCTCCCTCTTTGGATTTCCACCCCTTCAATGGCGGTTCCCACAAAAACACCTAAACCCACAAAACAAATCTCCCAGAACCCTTCTTTTCTATTTCAGTAGACCAAGAAAAACCCCAAACCCAAATCTCAGTCGAGATTGTACAGAGAGTAACTCCATCTTCGTCGGTGAGGGGGAGAGAAGAAGAATACGAGTAATTGGGGGCAAATAAAAGCGATTTCCTGACTTCTACCCAACTCGTCTGCGACTGGTCCATGTTCTGCTGCTTTTAGATTCGTCGTTCTTGTTCGTCTGGCACTGGTCCCCTCACTTGCGGCGAACCTCAAAATCGGGGATGAGAGAGAAGTGGGTGGGGATGGCTGAAGATGGTGTGGCAGTGAAGTCGGAGCTGGTGCTGGTGGAGGCAGAGACGATTAATGGTTGCAGAAGCAGAGATGATTTTGGACGAAAGGCGACGGAGGTTGTGGTCGTGGGATTTGTCGGCGGAGAAGAGCTTTTCCGCCTCTTTGTCGTAATAGGGAGAATGGGAAAGTGAGAAGGGACTGGTCGCTTCCTTATAAAACTCCTTAATTTTGTTTTTGGTTTTTTGTTTTTGTTAATCCACGTGTGTAATACGTACAGGACAAAAATTGCCAGCTCAGACGATTTGTTAGTCCAGTCAGCACGTTAACTCACACCGTCAAAGAATTGGATGGAAGTGGCTATTTTTGGTATTTCACCAAAAGTGGTTATATTTGGCCAAATCGTCAAAGTTTTGGCTAAACAAGTATATTTTACCTTAATAAAATTATATAGTGGAGAGTAGAGGTGGCAATTAGGATCCAAATCCATGAATTCAATTCAATCCATCCACCAAATTATCCACTTAATCCAATCCATTTGATCCAAATCCAATTGGATTGGTGGATTCATGGATCAATCCATGGATCCAAATGGCAAATTACGATTTGGTACCTATATTTTTTATATTATACATTTTGGTACCTAAAATTTATATTTTTATACGAAAAATATTATTGGAAAATTACGTTTTGGTACCTAAAATTTTTCATTATGACATTTTAGTACCTAAACTTTTCAAATTTTACATTTTGGTCCAAACCTTGGATGTCATTTGGATTCATGGATCAATCCACCAATCCATTTGATCCAATCCATGAATCCACCAATCAATTGGAGCCAATCCATTTGATACATGGATCCACCAATCCAATTCACGAACCAGGAGAGACATTATACCTATAATCGTTTAAGTCACTTTTTGTCCGCTTATCCCTAAAATATCCCCGCCATTTTATTGTCAATTTTTTTTCTGGAGCGACGGACGACCAAGAACCGCAGTCCAACTCTTCAACCGACGAACGGCCAGGTAAGAGGGAAGAGGGAGGACGAGCCCAGCCCCGCGACGGTCGCCTGCAAGGACATCGGCGAGAGAGTTCCAGGTTAGTTTGCTTGTCTTGTGATGGGGATTAATGGGGTTTAGCTTTCTAATTTTCGGGATGGTTATGGCCTGATTACCAGGGTTTTGGGGTTTGCGTTCTTTCTCTATGAGGTTGCAGAATTATGGCTTTAGGAATTTCGTAGGCTGCGGGTTTGGAATTTTGCTTCCGATGAGTGCCCTGTGTGTGTGAATTTTTGGTTTTCCCTTGGTTCTGATGAGTGCCATGTGTATGTGAATGGATGTAATATGTTATCTGGTCTTTGCTTCACGTTTTGGCGTGCTTTGTGTAACGGATTTTTGGGTTTTTATTCTTCTTTGTGGTTGCAATCAAGGCTGGTTAGATAGGTACCTGATTAGATTAATATTCTGCAAATGTTTGATAACTTGTATGTATTGTATACAATGGTTGCTTTCAAGGCTCGTTAGATTAATAAAATTGAAGTTTTATGCATTTGAAAAAGGCTGTCAAGGCTGTCATTGATGTCTTCAAGGGAAAGGCGCAAGATGATCGCTGCAATTGGCACATTTTGGAACCTTATAGTAATATATGGTGAGTTAGGAATGGAAGTAACGAGGCTATTAGAAGCCGAAACAGTTAAACTGTAGAATTGGTAGGTAACCTCTGGATGGTTACATAGTGAGACACTATGATACGCAGAAGGAGATTCATCTGCACGAGAGGTAGTGACACTGAGAGTCATAGAAGGATTAGGATGAACTGTAGCTTATTCAAGAAGTTGTGACCTATTAGTTGTAGAGGGTCAGTTGAAAAGGATGAGAATTGTTGACAGATGAAATGGTTCTCACTTTTCTACTCATTATTGCCCATAACGACAAAAATAGAAGTATAGCTGTAGATTTGCGTACCTAGTGAGACCAACAAGCAGTGCAACATGAAACGTACATATAGAGAGACGGCTTGTTGAAACGATGTGCCCAATCGGTTTCACCCAAATTGAACTTGTTCAAGTAGTGGCTTTAACCTAGAGCTAGTTTGAGAGATTCTGCTGCCTTTGCTTTCCTGTAATTTCCTTCATCTAGATGCTTGCTGCATTGTAGGAAAATGGTGGGACTTTCGCTGGGGGAGAAGCATTTCATTAAGGGGGGCATCGATCAGAACATCCGTAGTGATGGCCGGAAGAGAGACTATTACAGGCCGATTTTTGTCGAAACTGGTGTAATTCCTCAGGTAATAGCTTAAATGTAGCTTCATGGATTTTTTAATATATATTTGATCTTCCCCTTTTGTCGAAGTTTGATCTTGTTTTGATTTATTGATAGGCAAATGGCTCTGCTCGTGTTCGAATGGGGGCAACTGAAGTTATTGCCAGTGTGAAGGTAGTTCAAAAACAGGGTTCTTTCTTAGGTTTACCCCGTTCTTCCTTGTTTTCAGTCTGATTTAAGGTTTGAGTGATTACTATTATGCAGGCAGAGCTCGGAAAGCCAAGTGCTTTGCACCCTGACAAAGGCAAAGTCGCCATATTCGTTGATTGTAGTGCTGTTGCTGAACCGACATTCGAGGTTTTCTATTTCAGCTCTTGGCATTTCTTATTCTTCAGTACTTCAATGTCGTTTCAAGAGTTGATTCATTTGTGCAAGTGTAATCCAGGGAAGAGGGGGCGAGGAGTTATCGGCTGAACTCTCTGTTGCCCTTGAGCGCTGCCTCTTAGGTGGCACAAGTGGGACAGGTTTTTGCTCTTACTGAAGTCATAGGCTGATTTGTAATTTTAATGGCACTACTCCATAGATTGTTGATCATCCAAGTGGGTTGATCTTGTTGCAGGTGCAGGAATCGATTTGACTTCCTTGATTGTAGCAGAAGGAAAGATTTGTTGGGATCTGTATATCGACAGCCTTGTCATTAGTTCTGATGGGAATCTACTTGATGCCTTAGGTGCTTCCATTAAGGTACCCTATGATGATCCACTAGATGCTTGATGTTGTTTTTCATTCTAGTTTGATAGCTCAAAGTTGATGAATCAACCTCAAGCAAGTTAATAAATCGGTTATAGACTTATAGTTAGCAGTCTAGCCTGTTTAGGTTCCATATTCTATACATATTGGATGGAGACCTTTACGGATAAGTTTTTAAAGATTTCAATGGTTGAAGGGCATGTGAGTACAGGTTTTTTCTTATGGCATGAGTTCAGCTTTTTAGTGCAGGGTCGCATTTCATCTATTTTCCGTGTAGTCGAGTGACATAAAATAAGTCACTAATACGTAAATAAATAAGTTGGTGACTTATTTGAATGCTCTTGTGATGGTTTTCTTATAAAACTCCCTAAGGCCGCCTTGGCTAATACCGCCATCCCGAAAGTCAACATCTCAGCTGCTGCATCAGCAGATGAACAGCCGGAGGTGGACATAAGCGACGAAGAGTTTCTACAATTTGATACTTCTGCAGTCCCTGTAATAATCACGCTAACACAGGTAATGATGTATTTTCTGATTCGTTTAGTCTGCAATATTGAATCACTTTTTTATGTTCTAACTCAAACTTTGACTCTATTTTAGGTAGGGAGGCACTATATTGTGGACGCAACATCAGAGGAGGAATCCCACATGAGCTCTGCGGTTTCCATTTCCGTCAATCGTAAAGGGCACATTTGCGGGTTGACCAAGCGAGGAGGTGAAGGCCTTGATCCCAGCGTTGTTTCTGATATGATTTCGGTTGCTCAACACTTGAGCGAACTGCTGATGAGCAGATTGGATTCTGAAATCTCAGCAGCAGAGGCCGAAATTGGAGACGACGAAGAATCGTGATGCTGACGAGACTTTCGAGAACCAGTTTTGACTTTTAGTTATCTAATGATCATTTTTAAGATTGCTGTACTTCTGATAACTTACTTGCTAGCAAATGTCAGATTGTTATGGCTTACGGTGATCGACGATTACTGCAGGTCGGGCGTTTTTGTTGTATTTGAAAATGAGGGCTTTGGCTTTGGAGAAAAACATTTGGATTTTTATGGATTTATTGATTATAGATTTAAAGAGTTTATTGTTTGCAACTTTGCTGAAATTATATATTTATGATGAATTTGTTGCGAACATTTATTGCCATGATAGATTTTCTGTCCTTCTACCAAATTCCAACATATGTAGAGTACACTGTATGAATTTGATAAAAAAAGATTGAATCTGTGGTCGGATGTGACATAAGGATTGTGAAATTGTGTTGGTTGGATGTAACATAAGAATTGTGAAATTGTGTAGGAAATTATATCGGAAAAGTTAGTGATAGAATATTTTGCTATAAAATTGTTGTTAGTTAAACTGTTTTTTATGGAAAAATTGTCCATTTTGGTCCAGCGTCTGATCACATTCATCCGTGCAGATTATTGTCAGTGGTTAGCACATGTCAACAACTACCTTATCTCAAGCCAAGTTTAATCTAAAATGACGTTGTCGTATAGTGACAATCAATGTCGTATTCACTCGGTTCCTGATACCCTAGCCTACTTCCCACGTTATTGTTATCTAGCCGATCGGTTTAAGGGGTTTGTGTTGGAGGATATGAGCGAACTAACTAGTCTAGAGATCAAATAAAGATAAAAGCAGGTACTTCGGCGAACTATCCCTCACCTTAACCTTGGACTACTATGAAATGTCTAGATACTTATGTTTTGTCGAATGTGGTGAGTGAGCTATTTTCCGTAGGCTTTCGTAGGGGTGTTCAAACGGTGTGGTTACCGTGGTAACCGTTCTAACCGGTAGTATTTGGATAATTTGGATAATTGGTTTGGTTTGGTTAAACTTTTTAGTTTTGGTTTAAGTGGTTTGGTTTGGTTTCGGACACTTCTAACCAATCAAACCAAATTAAATAGTTAAGTAATTACCTATATATCTAATATATATATGGTAATGACTGGTGTACGTCAGGCGTATAGTATACAACAGGTGATCTAGCCGTCAGATGTACTTAGATGAGCTTCGGCCGATCTCAACGGTCAGTTTTTGTTTTTCATTAAATCAAACTTCGGGTTGGGGTTTAGAAAATCGGTGCCTGGGGTTTATCCATTAGAGGTTAGGGTATAGTATCATACCCCGACTCGATTTAATTCATGGTCTAGATAGAGATATCTCACTAGTAGTACCTGACGTATAGTATACGCCTGACGTACACCAGTCTGACTCTATATATATATATATATATATATATATATATATATATATATATATATATATATATATATATAATGCTTTGCATATAACCACTGAATAGTCAAATGTAAGATGATTGTATTAGTTACATGTATTTATGTTAAGAACTAACTATAATTTTGTGTTGATTGTTATATGTTATTCATTATATAAACTGCAAATTAATGCACTAACCGAAAATTTTCTCACTTAGTGATAATGAGATGGTATATTGGTTTGGTTAACCAATTAACCAAACTGATTTAGCTTTAGTTTGGTTAATTTGGTTGTTGTATTGGTTTGGACGGTTTGGTTATGATATTGTATTGCATGGTTAATAGAATTTAGGCTTATTTGATTTGGTAATTACCATGGTAACCATTTGAACACCCCTAGGCTTTCGTGGTTATCCACACTCCTCTGAGTAAGCCTCCCCTAAATTCATGTAAGTCACCTCGATCTAGATTATCGTATCTGGGACATTAAAAACATAGCTCCTTTCAATGAGTACTACTCACCGTCCACACTGAGATTTCATCCCGGGTTCTATCTAGAAAGGCATTCCTATGGCAGAGGTTCGGTCGCCTTGTCCACCATAGGATCCTATTCATACATCTAACCTCAATTTTCTTGATGGCGCATACCTATCTAACCCTAAAACTCCATACCCAGAGTAAAAGCTAAAGTAGGTTAGTAGAGAAGATTAGGGCGACTTACCCAAACAAAATCAAAGCTAGAAAAGCATTAAAATCAACTAGATAAACACATTCATTCATTTAAACCCTAAAACTAGGGTTTGGAGTTTTGAACCCCTAGTATCTTATAGGACTACTACATAAAGGAGGGAAAAACATATATAGAAGAGGTGGAAGATTAATGTTGAAGAAGATGGCTCATCTCTTCTAAATTCTTCTTTTTCTTATCCTCTTCTCCCTCCTTCCGCTTCTCTCTCTTCTCTCTCGAAAATCAGAAATTATATCTCAAAATTAGCTCTCTTGAATGTGGAAAAGGGTCTTCTATTTATAGGTATCAGAGAACGGAGAAGTTTGCGGCCAGGAAGGGCAGAGATCGCGGGCGCAATCTTCTTCATGGAGGCTGCGATCTTGCAACGTTGCCGTTTTAGCCTTCGGAGACGAGGAGTTCGCGGGCTGACTTCGTGGTCGCGATCCACGAGTCGCGATCGCGAACTTCGTCGCAGACTTTTTGCACTATGGTCATGCTCTGACGAGGGAAACTCTATGTTTCTCCTCGGCTGCTTCTCCACGAAGTTCGTGCCATGAGCCTTCAGATTTGCGGCCGCGATGTTGGGCTTCCAGGCCTATATCTTCGCCCTGATTTCGCAGGCTATGATCTTGGTTGTGATCTCCATATCCAGTTCGCGATCTTCAGTCTTATGCCCCTTTTTGCTACACTTGTGTCCTTTTTTGTACCTAATTCGCATGTATTATCCAAAGCACCTTAAAATCACTTCGAAATCAAATAGGAACGAAATAGGGATGCAATTGACGTTGTTCAAACAATTATGCACATGAATTAGCATGAAACAAACCTTAATATGAAGAGTAAATAACACCAATTTAGGTGTTATCAAACTCCCCCAAATTTAGGGGTTTGCTTGTCCCCAAGCAAACCTACTCAAACCAATGAAACTTGATAAACAAATTAAGGTGGGCGCACTCTAGTTCTTCATTGCATTAAGAAGAGTAGACGGAGACGAGAAAACGTTACTATCATCTTACTGTGCAAGCACAAACTCTCGGGTGAGGACCATACTTACTACCTTAGGCCAGACATTCAAATTGTGCACCGGGGGATTTCTTAAACAACAAATAAGCACAAGAACTCTTGAAGGTGCTCTTTATTCTCTTTTTTGATTTAGGAGTTGTCGTTTATTGGTCTCCTTTTTTTATGTTGACGCACATAGCACCAAACTTTTGCAAATACTTTTGCAAACAAGCATCTCTCCCTCATGCAACCAAGAGCGAATGAATCATAACCTTCTCTTTCAAGGTCACATGTGGGAAAGTTGATGGACGGATTCATCTTAGCCCAAGCACAACTTCCCAGCTTGCACTCCACATTGGGTTGCCACACATGTCGGGTACAAACGACAGCTTTGAGATCTCATGAATTGCTAAAAAGTACTTTTTACTTTGGCATACGATTCCGTGAGGAGGAAAGATGTTTGGGGGATGGTAAGTAGTAATAGATGGTCGGTACGCGGTAAAGCTATCCGATCCCCAAACATATCATTAAAGGGCACTCCGAATCCGTGAGGGTTGGTTGCCTCTCACGTGAGAACCTCATTTTAAAAAGATTTTTCTCTCTTTTCTTTCTTTTCCAATACGCTCAAATTTGTAAAAGCTTTGAGTTCAACAACAACTATAGAGAATCCCGCACACATGTTCTTCCTAAAATAGCAAACACTATCAAATCACAAAAGAGGAAGAAGATAGTAAAATCCCTCGTAAACCGGTACCCTAATCATGCAACTATCTCCTAGCGAGCATAACACATCAATCATCTATCAATTCAAAGCAGATTAAATAGGGAGTTGCAAGGAACAAGGTGATTTGGAACCCTCATTCATAAGGGAGGATACTAGTAATTCATGGTTCAATCATCTATCAATTCATACACTCCCATGTGCATTTATCAATGTCTTACATTCATAAGGGAGGATACTAGTAATTCATGGTTCAATCAATCATGATAATCATTCAAACATTCACCTCCCCCCCCCCCCCCCCCACTTGATAAACATTGTCCTCAATGTGGGAGTCCATAGGTTGGGTTGTGGGTTGGTGAAGGTACATAAGTGTATGTCTTTGTCTTCCTGGTGGTTTCACAATGATAAAGCACATAAGAAAGAGATGAAGACGATTAAAATTATAGGTACGATGGATATATAATATAAGTACAAATACTACTAGTGCTAGAATATTCAAAGTACGAAAACTAAAACTAAAATAAAGCAATAATGAAACATTGTTTTAATTGAAAGAAAAGAGAAGCAAAGAAAAAGAAAAGATAGAACTTAGGCCCTAGATGCCTAGTACTCAATCCTCCTCAGAGGATCCTTCGTCTTCGTCTTCTTCTTCTTCTTCTTCTTCTTCTTCTTCTTCTTCTTCTTCTTCTTCTTCTTAGGGTGGTGCAAGGGGAGTGGAGAGATCAAGTTTGGGCGATACATCTTAAATCGAAATTTCCATCTTCTTCATAATAGCATGGATGCATGCCATGATGTGGAGCCACGCTTCCTTCTCCCTCCTTTGATTGTGAAGGATCACCGCTATCATTGCTTTGAATCGGTAGTCCCTGGCATTGTTGAGTGGTGGGGGAACCGGTTGAGAAGTGGGTAGAGGCACCTCTCATCCCTCATATATGCTCTCCACTTGATCTTCCTCGGTTGCAAGTCCTTTTCGTTCTCTTGCCACCTTAGCTTCCGGAAGACAGAAGACGGTACCCTCCATGTCCAACATGTTAGTGGTTGGAAATGGAAGTCCCTATACTCTCCAAATGCCATCGTCATTCGTATGTAGAACTTTGATTTTCGACTTCAAAACTTCAAAGGATATATGAGTGGTCCTACTATCCAACCGAAATTGCACGGCCCCAAAGTCGATGGTTCATTTCATAAAGCTTGAGATTGACAAGATAGCCAAACCGAGATGAAGAGATCGAGGTAGTTGCATACTGGCTCGCTCCTACCGTCACTCTAGAAAATGGCCAAGTGTAACCCCCTCCTAAAGCGTAGTATAGCGGGTTTGGGTTTTTAATGTCAACCCGGGTCCTAGATGCGATGACTACTCCGTGAGTTCTTATTATTTAGCAGTGACACTTTAGTGAAGGTCCAAACAAGCAAACAAGCAAAGCAAGTAAAAAGGTTGTTTTCAAGTTGAGAGAGGTCACCCGGATATGGTTCCCCCTAGACTGCAGTTAAGCCGGATTGTAATTTACCAAGTTCAATTCCAATGATAGTTATACTGCGGGAGATTCTTAAACAGTCTGAAGTCTCGACTAAAGGTCTCCAGACCCTCTCAATCTGAGTCCCCAGCGGGCGACTAACCTCCACCGGAGTAAACAGATTGAGACCCTAACGAACCAAACCTCCACTACCGAAGTGAATTCGGTACAGAATAGTGAATTGACTTCTCGACTAAAGTCGTCAATTCACTACCTTCAATCAAGGGTGCTCTATCAACCTAGGAAGATATTCTCATTCTAGGTCAAAGCAGAAATAACAGGAATTTGATCAGGATTCATGCCATTCAACAATTCAAACCTCAATTGAATATAATCAAATCATAGAATCTGTACTTGGGTTCATACAATCAGACCTAACATACAAATCTAGGGTTCTTCATACCCAGGTGAATAAGAAAGTTACTCCATAGAGAGAGTGGGAAATCTAGGTCAGATGCGGAAACCATACTGTGAAGGATGAGAGTCTGCTTCTGGCACTCGATCAGGTCTTCTCCAAACTCAAGCCGGGCTCCAATGGTGATGGAGATAGATCTATGACACTTGCAGAATCAGGTTCGTCACTTTCTCTCTCTAGGAATCGCTTTTTCTCTCTAAAACTCGGAACCCTTCACTTTTGCCCTTCTTTTCCCTTAAGAAGCTGTCTGTCGTGATCCCCGGTCTGAATACCCGGTCGGGTATTTTGGGTGGCGACCGGGTATTATCAAAATGCAGCGTTTGGAGACAGGGGAAAATCCCCGATCAAGGCCAAGAATCCCCGACCGGGGATTTTAGCGTCGCGACCGGGCCCCCTTCTGCTTCTCAACGTCCAAAACGTGAATTCCCCGGTCTGCTCCAAATAATACCCGACCGAGTATTTTTGCTCATGGCCGGGTATTTTGCTCATCCAGCATACTTCGACCCAAACGTGCTCCTTTCGACCCGAAACTCGTTTCTTCGCCTCGATTCCAACGTCAAGCCCTGAAATATGACATAAATGCACAACCTAGCGTGAAATCGGCTTAAAACACGAGAATCAACATCTCAAACAGCTCAAGAATAGGGGTAAAAACATGTGCAGTGAATGGTCTATCACGTACTATGGAAGCAGGTGACATCTCGGGCAGTAAAATTGTCATTGCTCTGGTTCTTTCCACCCACGGATCTCTTTACTTCGGATTCATAGAAGTACTTGAAACATGGAAAGTCGGATTCCCTTGTCAAGGTAGCAAAAGCGTCCGGTGAGTGGACGAAATCCGCCGGGTAAATATCCATGGCTCTTGTAAATTCTCGGATCGACAGTTGGCGATGCTCTCCTCCTTGTTGGAATTGGATGTTGTCTTCAAGGTCGGCAGCACCTCTCATATCTTGAATGGTAAGAGTACTAATGAACTCCATAATAAGTACCCGATAAATATTTTCTTGAATGGATAGCAAATTAAGCCATTCTGACTTCTGAATCTTGGATCAGATTGTATCCTCTATACTAAGTTGTACGAAGAGTATCCAGTTGAGACATGTACTCTTGCCTAGAGGAAGTCATTGAAGCCACAAAAGTTTGGTCTTAAATTTCTTGGGGACACGTTCCAACTTCCAAGAAGTAGTGAGTGATGTGTTCTATGCCGCCTCCGATATTGGCTCGATAATCTTGAAGAATTTCCCTTGATAGATGTGGGAGAAGTGATGGTGGATGTGGTTATTCAACAACTACTTCCTTTGAACGAGATTTTCTTGTTTTCTTCTGATGGCCTTGTTGAGGATGAGAGGTACGAGAAGAGGAACTCTCACCACGAGCCATTCCTTTAATCTTGTATATTATCCTTAAAACAAGTAGTACATAATGCACAAATCATTAATCCAAGCATCACATATCATAAGGATAATTTTCATGAATTAACATAAAATCTCTAAGTTCCCCCCAACACTTGAGTGAGACTACGACTTGGGTAAGAGAGGGGACTTAAATAGAGATGGATTTCCAATGCAATGAATAATGAAATGATTTCCCCAATAAATGCAAAATCAAGCAATTACGAATTGACCAATGCAAAGAAGTTAATGCTCAATGAGTAGGATTGAAGAAAATGAAAACAATGTAGTTGGGGAATTTCTATGAACACTTGGTGGGCAATCTTTGAAAACTAAAGAAATGAATGGAAATAGGCCACCAAGGTCTCCCAAAATGTAAAGTAAGCTCATTAAAGCGAAGAAAAACAATCTAAGGTCATCAAAAAGTCATGCGAGACGAAGATGAGCATTTCAAGATCTCAAGGCATTCCAACACATGTTGAGAAAATAAGGTGGTTAAAATATGAGGAAATGAGAAATTGTACCTTATCTTGCTAAGAGACATGTTGGGAATCCAAAAAAAAAAAAATTAAAAATTCTTCTCAAAAGATGTTGAAAATAGTAAATAGAGAAGTTATGATCAACAAGAAAGGGGGGGGGGGGGGGGGGGGAGAAACATGGCATGTAGATCTAAAAGATGATATGAAGAGACTACATATGGATGCTATATGGAACCTTTAAATAAGCACGGACAAGATCGCGAGCTGCTGACACGAGATTGTGATCTCTAGTATGTCAACTGCGATCTTTGCCCTGATCGTGACAACATATTTTCACCAATTCCTTAAGTTTAAACATTCATCTAAATCATTCAAACATCCAAAGATAAGAAAAGTCAAGAGCTAAGTCATACCAGTCATACTCAATGCAATTCTAATGTCTACTCAAGCAATTATTAAAAAAGAAAAAGGAAAATATACGCAAACCGAGTTGTTGGGTTGCCTCCCAATTAGTCTGTCTTTTAGGTCGTTTCACTGGACCATCGTCTTCAAGTTCTCGATCCAACTTAGAACCTCCTTATAGTTGAGGTTATCGTCGGTGAGTCGATGCCTCAAGTCCCGAGTTTTGGATGTCCCAAATGAAGTAGTCGACCATTGAACTTGGCAAGGCTTTAGTCTCCACCCATGAGACCTCTTCTTATTTTCTCTACTCTTCTCCTTGCCCAACAGCATGTAACATAATCTTGGTTGACCGTCATTAAATCCACCAAGAGAGATATTTGACTGTGTGGCCTCGGTTTGGCAAAGAGTCCCAAAGGGGTCCTTTTCTAAGAGAGCGTAAAGATCGAGTTGGACACCAAATGCACTTGGAACCGTCTTTCCTTTTTCTTTGAAATGTGGCTCCATGTAGGAATGAACAAGATCTTCCTCTTTCTCGACGCTCTTTCCTTCTTCCCGAATGTGGTCCATCTCCAAAGAACTTGCTTGCTCAACGATATCTCAGGAGCTCTCCGAGATGAGTCTGTTTTGCTTCTTCAAGTCTTCTTGGCTAGCCTCTACAACCTGTTTTTCATCTCGTTCGGCAAGGGAGGATTGCTAGCAAGTTCTGCACACGCTTGCTTAACAATCTCACCTAGTCTCTCTGTTTTTCGGAGCATCTCCTCTATTGTCCATAGTAAAGAGTAGTCGACATGGTTGGTGGTTGAGGATTCCACAATAGAGCCCGCTTCGATATCCTGAGTGAACTGCTCCCCCAAGAGCTCTAAATGGCCTTTTGATTCCGGTTGTGGAAGACTAACTGCATTAAACTGGGAGGCTTCTTGTAATTCTCAAAAGTAAAATTGTTCTTCTTGGAATGAGTGTGCATAAAAGAATAAAAATCCTTGACTTCCTCCACGTTGATTGTTCCGTGAAGTTTCGGGGTAGTCATCTTTAGCTAGTGGTGAATACCCCCACACTTTGGTGAAGTCATAAGGATCTATGATTCGAAATGTATAATCAACAAAACTCTAAAGGAAAGATCAGACAAACAAAACCCACTTTTCGGGGAGAAGAGTGGATGAAAACAAATCACAAAAAGGGAAAATACATTACGAAATATTACTACTACTACTAATAATAATAAAGGATAATGACTAAACTAACAATCAATGATTTTCTACTAGTTACCAAGGTTTTCCACCAACGACGCCAAAAAGCTTTATCACATTTATCCTTGCAAATTATTGTCAATGATTAGCACATGTCAACAACTACCCCATCCTAGGCCAAGTTTAATCTAAAATGGCGTTGTCATATAGTGGCAATCAAAGTCATATTCACTCGGATCCTGGTACCATAGCCTACTTCCCACACTGTTGTTATCTAGCCGATCGGTTTAAGGGTTTTGTGTGGAGGATATGAGCGAACTAACTAGTCTATGGATCAAATAAAGATAAAAGCATGTAATTCAGGGACTATCCCTCACCCTAGCCTAGGGCAACTATGCAACGTCTAGAAACTTAGGGTTTATCGAATATGGTGAGTGAGCTCTTTTCCGTTGGCTTTCGTGGTTTGGCCTTCGGGGACGAGGAGTTTGCGAGCTGACTTCGCGGTCGCGATTCACGAGTCGCGATCACGAACTTCCTCGCGGTCAATTTACACTATGACCGTGTTCTGATTGGGGAAAGTTTTTGTTTCTCCTCGACTGCTTCTTCACAAAGTTCGCGCCCTGAGCCTTCAGATTCGCGCCCGCCATCTTGTGGTTCCAGGCCGCGATCTTCACCTTGAGTTCGCAGGCTATGATATCGACCGTGATCTCCATCTCCAGTAAGCTATATTCAATCTTCTTGCCTTTTAACTACATTTGTGTCCTTTTTGTACCTAATTCGCATGTATTGTCTAAAGCACCCTAAAACCACACCGAAATCAAATAGGAACAAAATATGGTGCAATTGACACTTTTCAAACAATTATGCACATAAGTTAACACGAAACAACCTTAATATGAATTGTAAATAACACTAATTTAGATGTTATTAGTATCCGATATTTCCTGTCCGGCCAAAACGGCAGGATTTGTCAACCATTGATTTGACATCCAGCAAACAACAGGTTTAAATCAAATCCATCAAGGTTGGAATGGCTCAAATCCAACAAGGAAACCAACCATCCCCTTAAACAATGAGGTTGCCTTTTCTCATTATTTGGAGGATATAATAAAATTAGGGTTGAGCAATTTCTATTGAAGCAGCTGCTCAGAAATCATGCGATAAACAAGATGCTGATACTCATTGTAGCTAAATAATTTCATGATCGATATAAATGGCTACACTTACGCTTTTGCCCTACATTTAGCTTCTACTGATCAATTATAGTCGATTGCATTGACTATGTGACCCTCTCAATCTTGTCTCTGCACTTCCTAGCTTCCATCTCATTCCATAGCTTCATCGCCAAACGATCCATTCCACACTGTTGAAGTCCATTGTAAATGTCCATTACGATGTCTAAAGTGGGAGTCAAACACCTGTCAAACATCTCTAACAAGACTTTGCCTGCTCCGTCAAAATCCTTGATCTTACAAAAGCCAGCAATCAACGTATCAAATGTCTGCTGGTTTGGATGACACCCGCTCCTTACCATAGACCTATATAGCTGAAAAGCACGATCCGGGTTGTCCCTTGCACACTGCCCTGTAATAAGTGCAGAAAACGTAGAAGAATTTGGCACCAATCTCTCCTTGTCAAGTTCCTTCACTAAATACGCAGCTTTCTTGGTCTTACCCTCTCTGCACAAACCCGAAATCATTGCATTGTAAGTCAGTATATCAGGCTTAATGCCAGCTCTCACCATCTCCTGATAAAGCATATCATTCATCTCAGAGTTCCCCAGTTGGCTGAATCCATTGATCAAAGTGTTGAAAGTCACGATATTAGGAACGACATTGCTGAGCTTCATTTCACTAAATACTCTACTCGCTTCCTGCAGCTTCCCTTCCTTCGCAAACCCATTGATCAAAGTGTTGAAAGTAACCACGTTTGGCTCCATCCCATTCTTACCCATCGAGGTTCTCAGCTTCATCGCCGAGCTCAGAAGCCCCTTCCTGCAATACCCTGCAATCAGAACATTGTAAGAGGCGATATTAGGCGCCACTAATCGGCCATTCTCCAAGTCGCTGAAGATCTCAACTGCCTTCTCGATCTTTCCACCTTTGCAGAAAGCAGCCATAACCATGTTCAAAGTGTACACATTCGGCGTTATCCTACACCTCCTCATCTCGCCATAGAACCCCAATGCGATATCCGGTCTGTTTGAACCAAGCAGCGCGCTCAAGTACGCATTGCAGGACTTAACAGTGGGGAAAAACCCATAATCCTTCATTCGAAGAAACAAATCAGTAGCAAACCTGAACTTCTTCGACCGCGCATAAACGCTGAACAGCGAGTCGAACACTCGGGGTGAAGAATCGCAGACCCTGTACGAGTGGAGCAATACATCGAACAGCTTGTCGGCAGAGTGTGCGGATGACCTGATTACCAGTCCATCCTTCAAGATTGATTCCGCGGACTTGAATTTGCGATTCTTTGTCAAGATGTGGAGAATGATGGAGTGGGTTTCGACAGTGAGGGAATCCGGGCTGTGGGTTTTAACCCAGTTGAAGAACTCGAGGGAGAGGACGTGGTCTCGCTGGATTTTGAGGAGGACGTGGGTGATCCGAAAGGGAGTGAAATGGGCGGGTGGTGAAAGCTCGAGCTTTCCCCAGTCGGAGTGGATTATGTGGCTGTGGGCAACGTTGACGAAGTCCAGGTCCTGCCCTCTGGCTTCCGGGATCGATCGGTGGGGGATTGGGATTAGATTTTTCCGGTTCCCGGCGTAATCGGCGGGAGGTACAGTTGAAAATCGTCGACGAAGGACGATAGAGATGGATATGCCGGAGGGAAGTTTCACCATTTTGTTTTTCCATGAACCGGATCGAATCGAGTTATGTTCAATTCAAAGCTTCATCCTTAATTGCATTTGGGCTTTATGGTCCGTAAACAAAATGTAGCCTTCAATAATTTTTAAGGATAAATACAATTTAATATTCAAATCTTTTATTTTAAACAATATAATAGCCAAACTTTTTCGAAAACAATCAAATATCCAAATCGTCAACTTTTTGTCTGTTTGACCGTTAGTTGACACTTCAAAAAAGTTCGAAGTACGACACTTCATCAATATCCATCGATATCTTCACTGAAAAACCACCAACATATCGTAGTTCCAAACCCGAGAAGTCCATGATTCCACCATGATGGTATAGAATATCTAAATATTCAGTCATCTGCAATGTCAAAACAAGAAAACAAAGTTGTATAGTGACAATTTCCCCTAAACAAAGCTTTTTTGAAGTGTCAACTAACGGTCAAACGAACGGAAAGTTGACGATTTGGATATTATATTGTTTTCGAAAAGGTTTGACTATTATATTGTTTAAAATGAAAGGTTTGGATATTAAATTGTATTTACCCATAATTTATTTTACTACTTTACGTCTTCACTTCGTTTGGGCTTGTAAAGGTTTGATCCATATCCACTACCAATAGTCTAATATCTTCTACGTTTATTTTCGGAGTTGCTATTTATCATCATCAAAATTTGTTTAAATTTACTCTAATATCATTTATTTTTTATTGTCTTTCAAACGCTAAAACCCTAAAACAAACACATACACTACTCCAAATAACTAAATACAAATACAAGGTTCATAAAAAAAATAACAAAATACAATCCAAGAAACAACACCAAACAAGAAGAAGAGAAAAAACAACTCATACACTAACACCTCACCATGGGTTTGAAGAACAATTTCGGATTGAAACTTTCTACGGTAGGCTCATACATGAAGACAAGATCCTCATTGACTCTCTTTGTCAAGGGAGGTTGATGAATATGACCCCTCCTCAAGTGACCCAATTGCTAGAAGATATGACCCTCTAATGATATGATTGAGATTTGACGAGAAGTGGGAAGAGAAGCAATGAAAGAGGAGTAAGAAGTGTGGGAGCAAGTGCTCCACTTGAAGCAAAACTTGACAAGTTGATCGAGGTAATTCTTGAGGATAAGAAGCAAGGGAAGAGAGAAGTGATGTCTAGTGGCTGGGGTGCAAGTGCGGACCAGGAGGAAGCTGAGTGTCACATGGTGAGTGGGGAACCGGCTCAATGCGAGCAGTTATACTCCATTGCCCCTGGGCATGCCGACCAGATGTCGAACCTGGAGGAGTTAGTGACGACCTTTGCTGCCTCCAGCTCGAAGAAGTTTGAAAGAATTGTCAGGTTCGTAGGAGAAGGGATAGAGAAATTCTCAACCATAGAGGCGGGGTTGCAGAGTCACCAAACACTCTTGACAACCCTAACCACAAGTGTGGGGATTATCTCACAAGCAGCTCGCTCCCGAAAGCAAGCCGATGAAATGGAGGTGGGGGTGGTTACTCTTCGAAGTGGAAGAGAGGCCAAGGAGCTACCCCCAAAGAAGAGAGCGCTCGCCTCAGAGGAGCAACACTTGGCTGGTAGCCCTCCCGAGCAATAGGAGGTTACGAGTGCAACAGAAAAGGAGAAGGCCGCTTCAATCCCCCAACCGGAGCAAAGGAAGAAAAAGGAAGCTCCAACTCTTCCCTATCCTTCTCGACTTTGAAATGACAGTATGGCAGCAGAGTTTGCCCACTTTATGGAGTTGATGAACCAGTTGCACTTAAACATCCCCTTCATGGAGGCCGTCACCTAGATGCCTTAGTACGCAAAATACTTGAAGGACCTCCTTTCCAACAAGAAGAAGTTGGAGGGGATAGCTACGGTGAGCTTGAATGAAGAGTGTTCCGCCATCCTGTAGAACCACTTGCCCACAAAGCGCAAAGATCCAGGGAGTTTCACTATCCCTTGTTTTATTGGCAACATGCACATAGGAAAATCCTTGGCGGATCTAGGAGCCAGTATAAATGTGATGCCTTATAAGTTGTTTCAAAAGCTAGACCTAGATGAACCTAGAACTACTAGGATGAACATTCAGTTGGCGGATAGGTCTATTGTACGACCTAAGGGTGTCATGGAGGACTTTCTCATTAAGGTGGGCCCTCTCATTTATCAAGTCGATTTCGTCATTTTATACATTGATGAAAACGTGGATGTCCCACTCATCTTGGGTAGACCTTTCTTAGTTACCGCCAAGGCCTTGATTGATGTGCATGGGGGGAAGTTGGTGCTTAGGGTAGGGGAGGAAGAAGTTACATTCTCTGTTGATGATAGCATGAAGTTCTCTCACCATCATGATGATTTTGATTATTGCGAAGAGGTCTTTGACTTCGTGGAGGCACTCGCATCCGCGGGTGCCAATACTTCTGACCCTTTTGAAGAGTGTTGTTTGGTACGGATGAACAACTCGAACTCTCCGGAAGAGGAAAGCCAACTTCCGCAAGAACAAGGAGTGGAGGCCTTGCCCTCGATGCCAAAAATCCCTACCTCGTTGGAGGAACCTCTTGAGTTGGAGCTAAAGCCTCTGCCTCCACATCTCGAGTACGCTTTTCTGAGGGATGATGGGAAACTCCCAGTCATCATCAACTCAAATCTTACACCGGAGCAGAAGGCTGGATTGATTGCGGTCCTAAAGCGTCACGAGAGGGCGATAGCATGGAAGATCACAGATATCCGAGGGATCAGACAGACCTTTTGCTCGCACAAAATCCACTTGGAGGAGGGTGCCAAACCAGTTCGACAACCGCAAAGGCGTGTGAACCCTAACCTGGAGGAAGCAGTGAAGGCGGAAGTGATTAAGCTATTGGATGTTGGGATTATCTACCCCATTTTGGATAGTCAGTGGGTGAGCCCGACTCAGTTGGTTCCTAAGAAAGTAGGAATGGCGGTGGTGGCCAATGAGAAGGAAGAGCTTATACCAACAAGAACAGTGACTGGATGGAGGGTATGCATCGACTATCGAAGGTTGAACGACGCCACTCGGAAAGATCATTTCCCTTTGCCCTTCATCGATCAAATCCTGGAAAGGCTTGCTGGACATGATTACTACTGCTTCTTATACGGGATGTCAGGATACTTCCAGATCCCAATTACTCCGGAAGATCAAGCTAAGACAACATTCCCATGCCCCTTCGAAACATTCGCTTACAGGCACATCCCGTTTGGATTGTGCAATGCCCCAGTAACATTCCAGAGATGCATGGTAGCCATTTTTTATAAGCTCGTGGGGGAGATAATGGAGGTGTTCATGGACAACTTCTTGGTTTTTGGAGATTCATTTCGTCAATGCCTTACCAACCTGGAGAAGGTCCTTGAGCGATGTGAAGAAACCAATCAAGCTTTGAGTTGGGAGAAGTCGCATTTTATGGTGCGAGAGGGCATTGTGTTGGGTCACAAAATCTCTAAGAGAAAAATTGAAGTGGATCGAGCCAAGGTTGAAACAATAAGCAAGCTCCCTCCACCAACCACAGTCAAGGGCATCAGGAGCTTCCTTAGACATGCTGGGTTTTACCGTCGGTTCATTGAGAACTTCTCGAAGATTGCATTACCCCTGACCAAGCTTTTGGAGAAGGATGCCCCCTTTCTTTTCACAAAGGAATGTTTTGAGGCTTTTAACATCCTCAAGGCGAAGCTTACAGATGCCCCCCTAATGGTCTCGCCGGATCGGAGCCTTCCTTTCGAGCTCATGTGTGACGCTAGTGACTATGAAGTGGGAGCGGTGTTGGGCCAAAGGCGAGGTAGGCATTTTCAACCTATTTTCTATGCTTCAAGGACGCTGAATGATGCTCAGGAGAACTACACAACTATCAAAAAAGAGTTGTTGGCAGTGATCTTCGCTTTCGATAAATTCAGATCTTACCTGGTGCTCTCAAAGGTTATTGTCTACACCAACCACTCCGCCATCCGCTTATTGATGAGCAAGGTGGACGCCAACCCCTGACTAATCCGATGGATCCTGCTTCTTCAAGAGTTTGATGTGGAGATAAAGGACAAAAAGGGATCTAAAAACCTTGCAGCTGACCACCTCTCGCGACTTGAAGGAACGGGAGGGGGCAACTCCCATAGAGATAAATGAAACCTTCCCCGATGAACGATTATTCGCCCTCGCCGCTGTAGAGAGTGTCACACCGTGGTTTGCCAACTTCGCGAATTATCTGGTTGGAGGGCAACTGCCCAAGGGGATGAATACACATGAGAGAAGGAAGTTCTTCTCCGACCTCCGATGCTACTTCTGGGATGATCCCCAACTCTTTCGGATTGGGGCCGACGGGGTTATTCGGAGGTGTATACCGGAGAAGGAAATTATGGTTATCCTAAACCACTGCCACACGGGACCAGCTAGAGACCAGCTACAGGTAATGTTTCTAACTGAAATGAGATGACCCAGATGATTTCCATTACTTGTGAGATTTTTTTATGTTTGGGGCATCGACTTCATGGGTCCTTTCCCATCGACTTCATGAGATGCCCCAAATGAGTTGAGGCTCAAGCTCTCCCCACCAATGATGCAAGACGAGTCTGTGGATTCCTTAAAAAGTTGTTTTCAAGGTTCGCGACCCCGAGGGCCATCATTAGCGACCGAGGAACCCATTTTCAGGGGCAATTTGACAGACTCCTCGATCGCTATGGTGTTACCCATCGGGTGTCAATGGCCTATCAATTAGGAAACTGAAAAGGATACTGGAAAAGACCGTGGATCAATCCCGCAAAGATTGGTCGGCAAAACTCGATGATGCTCTATGGACGTACTGCACGACCTACAAAACACCAATAGGCATCTCGCCTTACCAATTGGTGTATGGCAAGGCTTGCCACTTGCCTGTAGAGCTAGAGTACAAGGCGTTCTGGGCCACAAAGCTATTGAAAATGGACTCTATTTTGTGTGGAAATGAACGAAAGTTGCAGGTTCTTGAACTCGAAGAGTGGCGTCTCCAAGCCTATGGGAACACCAAAATTTACAAGGAAAAGACAAAGCACTTACATGATGCTCGGCTGAAAGGAGGGAAGGATTTCCAACCGGGAGACCAAGTACTCTTATACAATTCCTGGTTGCGATTTTCCCTCGGGAAGTTAAGATCGAAATGGGCAGGCCTGTATGTGGTAACGCAAGTGTTCCCATACATGGTGGTCGAAATCTCCCATCCAGAGAAAGGAACTTTCAAAGTGAATGGAAACCACCTCAAACGTTACATTGAAGGAGAGGTAATTCCTCAAAAGGAGGTGATGTTCCTACAAGATGCCTCATCCGGAGTCTCCATCTAGCTACCGACGTTAAAGTAGCGCTTGTTGGAGGCAACCCAACAAAGGTTAGCAAGTTTGAACTATTATTACTATCGGATTGTGTTGTGTAATAACCTCGCCTTGAGTGAGTCGTATTGTGTTTGTGTGTGTGTGTGTGTGTGTGTGTTTTGTCTTTTCCTTGAAGCTCCAAATCTCCTACCCCGGAAACAATTCCAACTTTCACTCACCAAGCGAAGCGGTAATGTCGTTCTACCCTTATCTTACGCCATTGAGGGCAATGTCGAGCTTAAGTGTGTGTGTGGGGGGGGGGGTAGTCTATTATTATGCTTGTGTGAGTGTGATTGATGCTTGTGGCCTTGATTTATGCCCAAATTTGAAAAATTTGAGGGCTCCAAGCAATGTTTGCATGATCAAAGTGGCCGGTTTGTAGGAAAATCTTGTGGTTATTGGCATTAACCTTAAATGGTTGCATGTGATCTAGGATGTCCTATGATGGTGACTGAGAGGTGCATTTGGATAATGCAAAGGTTTAGTTCTCATGTGTGCAAAAATGAATGGATGTTTTGACTCGATTACTTGTTGATTACAATTGCCATGCATGTTGTTTTGTGAATTGGAATAGATGGTTGGGTGACTAGGTAGCCATGTGAGCTTTGAGCCGATCATTTTCTTCTTGTGTGCTTAGATCCCTCTTACCATGGCGAGTAACATCATAGTTGTCACTAGTGAGTATGATGGAGGCATAGGATTAGCCCACGCCCAAATGTTGAGTGTCCCGAAATGATTTATCCACTAGTCAACCCCTTTGAGCCTTGTGACTTCGGGGGCGGTCTCATGTTAGGAGCTTTTTGCTTGTGAGCTTAATGGTGTTGATATAACGATTCCCCAATCCTTTTTTCGTGTCTATACGTGTGTCGTCCTTGTGTCTCGGAGCTCTCACCTTTGAGTTCCATTGAGGTTCTACTTAGGAGGATTGTGTGCGGTTCTTGCTAGGAGCGAAATTGTAAGGAAGACTAGTGTTGGAGTGAGTTCTTAAAAAAGAGAGCATTGATCGTTAAAAGTAGTGTGTCAAATGTTTAACTCTCTAGTACCCCCTCAAAAAGAAAAGAAAAAGAAAGAAAAGGAAAGTAGAAAGAAAAGAAAAAGAAAGAGAAACGAAAAAGAGGTAATAAAACGGGGTAAATAAAGTAGAGAGTGCCACAAGGAATCAAAGAGTATGCTCTAGGTGAGGTTCCTTGGCACACAAGCCATTGAAACCTCCACATTGTCTTAGAACTCCTTCACTACCAATTCGAAATGTGATAGCAAGAGTAGACCGAGGAAGAGCACTTAAGGGAAGTTCATGATGGGTGATAGTTTGGAAGGGAGAAGCAAGGTTTTTAGCCGATGCTAGTGACTGTTGTTTGTAAGGAAGGTTCTTAGTCGAAACCATAGAACCTTCGGTTTTAGGGTGAAGATGTAGGACCTCATGATGTGTTTGTCACCACCCAAAAAGCGTTTTCCACATGTCCAAGACAATCACCAATCATTTGAACCCGTGTCTAAGACCTCCAGACAAGCTAGTGATGACAACCATTTAGTGAACTCTAACATTTAGAGGTTTCCGCCATGGTGTTGAGACGATAGGGCCTAGTGTTGATGATTGTGCACATTCTTTGCACCAAAAGGTCCCGACCCCACTGGTCAAGAGAGTGAGTGATTCATTCTTGTTTTGCATGTCATATCATACCCCGATGAGGACCTTTGTTGCCCATCCGTTTGTTCCTTGGACTTGAACTCTATGCATGGTTAGTTGTGGTTGGTAAGTGATATTGTTGAAACTTGCATTGATTCATGAACAAGGTGAGAACTTTTCATTTGCCTGTTTCTAATAGCCTCGAATGTCGTTTGTGGTGGATGTCGGTATTGCTTGCAACGGGCCGTGTGTTAATTTCCAATAGCCATTTGAGATTCGCCACTTTTTCCCCTTTGATTTGTTCCCAAAGCTTTTTGATAGGTTGAGATATTACCTTGTGTGAAATGGTTTGCTTGGGGACAAGCAAACGTCTAAGTGTTGGGGAGTGATTCGAGTCTAATTGCACACATTTTATCCCCGTTTCCCTTGGGCGTTTGTAGCATTTGAATTCCCAAAAGGGTGGTTTTGCGCTAGGTTTTGTGCATTTTAGTGTGTTTCAGGATCCAACGGGTGAAACCAACCCCAGAATCAAAAAATGGAACAAAAGAGGCAAAGACAGGGCAAAGAGGGTGATTCAGGAAAGGTTCACGGTTTCCCATTGGAGTTCATGGTCTCCTATGATCGTGAACTGAAACCCAAAATCGTGAACCGCGAAGCATCCTGGGCGAATTCTGAAGTAACTGATGTAAGGCGAGTCACGGTCAACAAGACTGAACTTTGGGTGCAAATCTTGAACTCACGCGAGTGAAGCGGTGCGTTTCGACAAAGCGCTCAAGTTCACGGACGCGTTGAAGAGTTCACGGCCGTGAACTGAGCCCGATCCCAGTATAAAGTGTGAGCTGAAAGGAAGAGAGAGGGAGAGCCCACTAGTGAGAAAGTGTCTTCTTCTTCTTCTTCAGATTTTAGAGAGAGAAAGGACGAACCAATGAAGAAAGGATGCTAGTGTTTGCTCCAAGTGGTGAATTGGGAAGAATCTCCCCAAGAGAAGACCAACACAAGCTCAAAGGAGATTGGAGGCATCACCATGATGGTTTCTACTTCTTTTTCTTGTGTTCTTCCCCTTTCTAGCATGGAGTAGTACTCTTTTTCACTTGGGTGTTGTGAAATGTAGTTGTAGTGTGACTTGAATGATTGTTTATGGGTGTTGTTTAATTTAATGGTTGAGGTATTTTTCATGATTATTGTGCATGTCTGTTCTTAGCAATCTAATTGGCCATTCTAACCTAGGTTAGAGGGGAACCCCCCCCCCCCTTTCCAAAAGAGGCTCAATTGAGTTGGGATTCCTTGGGCTTTACAAACCACCTACCTACGTTAATGTAGGGCAAACCTCTATCTTGAGTTAATCAACTAGGTTAATCATGATTAAGCCGTCCAACCATCGGTTTGAGGGAGAAGGTAACTCAACCCTTAATTGCCTTAACCAAGAGGCTACTATGTAGCCTATAATGTATCCCTTGGTTTGGCAATTGAGAGTGTGGTCTTCGACCGTAGCTGCACCTCCTAGCGGTTCATGATTGCCTTGTTCATAACGTCTCATTCGAGCCCACGTGCCATGGTAGTAGTTAGGGGGAAGCGACACCCGAATGATCCTTCTCATCTGGAGCTTTCAAACCATTTACCTTTTCTTTGTTTTGATTTAAATATCATAGTTTTCAACAAAAAAAAAATCCGCTAGATAATGCTTCAAACAATGGAAGTAGGGGCACATGGACCGGTTTGGGTTGATATTTAAACATACTTGCCCTATATTGCACCCATCTAAGGTTTATACTTGGGCCTTAGGTGGGATTTTGTTGTGATATTCGGGAAGAGTCAACCATTAAGCTCAACAAGCACAAGCTCTTAACATGAGAACGACCCAAAGTCACACGGCTCGCCGGGGGTTAACTTTTTGGACAATCAACTTTTTGGCATGAACTAATCCTATGCCTCATACTTGATAATGACAATGTGAATGTTACTCACCATGGTAAGAGGGATCTATCACACATGAAAAAGACGATCGACATAAAACTCACATGGCTACCTAGCCACCCAACCATCTATTCCAATTTCACAAATTCTGATGCATGGCAATTGTAATCAAAGAGTAATCAAGTCAAGACATCGATTCATTGGCACACATATGAGAACTAAACACTTGCACCAATCTAATGCACTTCTCAATCATCATAATAGGATGCACTGGATCACAAGCAATCAATTCAAAGTTATTGCCAATAAACACGAGATTCTCCCACCAACCGGCCACTTTGATCAAGCATTCACTCACAAAATCACAAATGATACCCCCCCCCCCCACACACACACACTCAAGCACGACATTGTCCTCAATGGAGAAAAAAGGGTAGGGTGAAGAAGTTACCAAACCATTGGCAAGTGAGAGTTAGATACGTTCCGGGGTAGGGGATTTGAGCTTCAAAAAGAAGAAGTAAACACACAAAACACACGCACATTCTCGCTCGAGGTGAGTTATTACAAATAACAATATTCAACATCACGATTAAACACAAGAAAATCTCACAATAGTACTTGTTCACACACTAAAGAAAAATAAAAAGTTCGGAGTTTCAAGTGGAGAAGTGGGGATAAAGAAATCGGCTTTATCATATGTCTCAATCGGTCGACTACCTCGCATGAGTCGGTATCACTCCTCGTCGTCGAACAAGACTCCCTGTCGTTGAACCATCCACTCTAGAAGAGTGTTGGATCTATCCAACAGTGTGGAGACCGCGGTTAACTGCTCATCGAGACGAGTGACTCGATCTTCGAGGTGGACTGCGGATGTGGAGGGGCCGACTTCAGCCGATGAAGACGATAGTGGTGGTGTTATCATCATGGAGGTGGTGTCGAGGCACATGGCCTGAGCAAACCCATCATAGGTCAGCATGTGATGCTGACCTCCCTGCATAAACTCCACATATGGTTTGTTCCTTCTGCTGCTGGGTATCTTGTGGATGAAGGTGGAGTAGAACTCCACACAGAGCTCTCTGTAGATGAGCTCATCCACGGATAAAAGACTCCGCCACTGGGGATAGATGAGCACCCCCGACAACGCCGACCGACACCTGAACATGGTGAACAAGTCTAGGCCTAAGAACCAGTGCGGTCCTGCATGATTGTTCCTCCACTATTCGAATCTATTGCCGTAACTAAGTAGCTAATGTCAGGGTGAGCGGTATCCTCTATCCTGCTAAAATATTATAACCATACGTGGAAACATTTCATTAGTTTCAAATCAATGGGGAGAAAAGGAATTCCCCCCACATATAGGATCCCACTATGGCTATTCCGCTTCAAGGCTTCGCACAAGACCAATTTTCAAACATTTAAGCTCAATTGCACACAAGGCACACCGATGCATGGTTCTAGATGATTCATAAATCAATCAACAAAGCAAAATTGAACCTAAACCATGCCTCAATGGCCATCAATCATCATTCACAAAAGAGGATCAACATTTCTTCAAACCTTGCACTTGGTGGGCAATTTTCTCAATTCAACCCAAATCCTACCCAATTCGTACCCACCAAGGCTCAATTAAGCTCATAACCACTTCACTCATAATTCAAATAACATTAATCAACTAACCCCTCGCCCAATTTCAACATTCATTTACTAAATCCGATTCTCCAAAATTAACAAGGTAAAATTTTAAAACAAACCTGGAGACTCAAGTAGGATGGAAGCTGAGGAGAGGGCGAGGGATTCGAAAAAATGCACAAAAACTACCTAGAGAGGCTCGCCGGGAATTCACCTGAGGCTCACCGAAAATTTCCTTGCCGAAAAAATTGGGCCCAAATCTCGGCGAAGGCGCGCCCAGACTAGAGAAGATTGGGTCTAGTTTTGATTTTGAACTTGGGTGGCCAGAAGTCGCCGAAATTGCCGAAAAATGATGGTTGTCGCGGTTTCCTGTGAGGATTTCAGAGGATTCCAGCGATGGCAGCGTGAAGTGAAGAAGAAGGGTTCACACCCTTTCTATAGCACGAGCACACAGTTCACGGATGAAAGTTGATTTTCATAGTCGCGTCGACCATGATAATAACTCCATGACTGTGAACTCGGGCAAAAATGACGCGTTTTAAAAACTGGGGCTGCCCTTTGTTCACGGTCTCCGCCTCATTATCACAGTCGGCTGACCGTGATAATAGGGCTAAAACCGTGAACTGGTGAAAAATAGGGCATTTCCCAAAATTTCAAAACTCGATCTAATCAACCATGCCCCTAGCTCGATCACAACACATTTAAAACATATAGACACACAACTCCGGCACGGTGTCACCGCTTAACCACTTGAACTAATCACTCAATCACAAAAAGAGGAAAGAAAGAAAAAGAAAACAAACCTATGTTGGGTTGCCTCCCAACAAGCGCTAGGTTTACGTCGCCAGCTCGACGTCGCAGACCTTTCATGCTTGAGAGCACGAGGCCTCCGAGAGTGGATCTGCCATGGTCTTGGGGAGAGACTTGTCGCCTCCAATCTTAAACTCCAAAGGGTGGCGTGCTTGGTCGGGCACTTTTTCCCTACCCTTGTCCTGCTTTGGGGAAAAGATGTGGCTCATCTTTGCACACCACGCTTTCTTCTTCCTCCCTTCAGGTTTAGTACCCGCCTTAGGCTCCTGTTTAACATCATCCAAAGGAACAAAAACACTAGTGGGTTTTGCCTTCGGGGGCTCACCACCACTTGCAACAACACCCTTCGATTCCATTTCCTTTACATCACCCTTCTTACTCTTAGTGTCAATCGAAAAGGCAATTTTATCCTCTCCGTCTCTCAATAGTAAAGTACCCTTATTAACATTAATTAACGCCTTGGCGTTGGCAAGCAAAGGAGGTCCTAGTATGAGGCACATATCCGCATCTTCACTAATATCCAAGATAATGAAATATGTCGGATAATAGAATGTGCCCACCCTCACTAGGACATCTTCTACAATACCCCTAGGACTGATTACCAAACGCTTAGCCAAGGTAATACTAACCTAGTTGGTTTATATTCACCTAGGTTCAATCTCTTGTAAAGCTTAAATGGCGTGACGTTAATGCTTGCTCCTAAATCCGCTAAGGAGTTTTCTATATGGCATGCTCCAATGCAAAGATGGGTAGTGAAACTACCTGGATCTTGTTGTTTTTTATGCAACTGGTTTTGGATGAAGGCCGAGCACTCCTCGCACAAAGTGACGATGATGAGGTCTTCATGCTTGTTCTTCTTGCAAGAAGCCCCTTGAGGTATTTTGCATACCTTGGCATGTACGTCATTGCCTCCAAGAAAGGCATGATGATGTTGAGCTTCTTGGGAATCTTCATTAACTTCCCACACTCCGACTTCAATCGGTCCTTATGCACCCTTGTCGGGAAAGGAAGAGGAGGCTTGTATTCAGCCACTCGTGGTAGCGTTGGCGATGCCTTATTAGTCTCTTCTTCCTCTCTTTCTGTGCCTTCTTGATCATTGGCCGTTGGAGGAGTCTTCTCTTATTCGACTACTTCTTTAGCAACAACTTTCATAGTTACCTTCCTGCTCCTCAAGAGAATAACGTTGCAACCGGTGCTTTGATCTTTGGGGTTATCAATCATTTGGGAAGGTAGAGCTCCCCTTGATCTTTCGGTGAGGATCCCGACAAAATTGCCAATTTGAGTCTCTAATTTTTGAAGACTCATTTGATGACTGATAGACCGATAATTATATATGTTTTTACCCCTTTTCTGAAGCCGTTTGTGATGAGGAATCTCGTGTTTTAAGCCGATTTCACGCTAGGTTGTGTGTTTATGTCATATTTCAGGACCCGGCGTTGGAATCGAGGCGGAGAAACGATTTCTGGGTCGAAAGGAGCCAAGTTGGGACTAAGGGGGCTGCAGGAGGAAAATACCCGGTCAGGTGGCAAAATACCCGACCGGGTATTTATCGTTTTTGGCCCCGTGAGAAGCAGAGGGGGGCCCGGGCAAAATGGCAGAAATCCCCGGTCGGGGATTATGGAGAGTGACCGGGTATTTTCCCTTAAGTTAAACGGTGAGTTTTGGATATACCCGGTCGAAACCCAGAATACCCGACCGGGTATTTCGACCGGGTATCGCGACTAGGCAGCTGATAAAAGGAAGAAGAAGGCCAACATTGAAGGGCTCCGAGTTTTTGAGAGAGAAAGCGATACCTAGAGAGAGAAAGCGACAAACCAGAGTTCCCAAGCGTCATAGATCGATCTTCATCACCATTGGAGCCCGGCTTGAGCTTGGAGAAGTGCGATTAAACGTCCAGGAGCATAAATCCGTCTTCACAGTATGATTTCCGCGTCTGAATCTGCTTTTGCTTCTTTCTCTATGGAGTAGTTCCCCCATTCATCTGGGTATGGGGAACCCTAGATTTGTATGCTAGGTCTGATTGTATGAACCCAAGTACAGAGTTTGTGAATTGATTATATTCGATTGAGGTTTGAATGATTGAATGACTTGAATCCTGATCAAATTCCTGTTGTTTCTGCTTTGACCTAGAATGAGAATATCTGCATAGGTTGATAGAGTATCCTTAATCGAAGGTGGCGAATTGGTGACTTTAGTCGAGGAGCCAATTCGCTATTCTGTACCGAATTCAATTCGGTAGTGGAGGTTTGGTTCACTAGGGCCTCAATCTGTTTACTCCGGTGGAGGTTAGTCGCCCGCTAGAGACTCAGATTGAGAGGGTCTGAAGACCTTTAGTCGAGACTTCGGACTAATCAAGAGCCTTCCGCAGTATAACTTTCACGAAAACTGAACTTGGTAAATTGCAATCCGACTTAACTGCAGTTGATGACTCGGTATTTGCACATGTTTTCCCCTTTGTTTCTTGATTGTTTCAGCTTGAATTATCGTGTCTTTGGCCTATTTTATGCTAGGTTGTGTTCCTTTCTCACATTTCAGGTCCTAACACATAAAGTGAAGTATAGGCGCAAGTTTCAAGTCAATCAGAGATCAATTGACGATTCGAGAGAAGAAACTCGGGCATGACCTGAAGAAGAATGGATTTCTACCTCACTTTATGGACAAAGAATCATGCAAGCTTGTTATGAAAAGAAAGAGGACGAGACTACGAGCGTCTGGGATCAAACGGCGACTGAATCGGAGGTAAAACGAGCTCAAACGAGATCAACGAAGCTTAGAAGTGCATGCTGGAAATTGTGCACGGCCAGAACCTCAATTTGCACGGCCGTGCAAGTAGGGGGTGCGAGTTTCAGCGGGTATAAAAGCTGTTTTGCGATTTTTGGAGAGGGAGAGCTGGGTTTTGGTTCCCAAACACCCAAGGGACGAACCCTAGAGAGAGAGCGACTTGGAAACATTCTTGGAGCTATTTTGGAGGATTTCTTCGCCATTGGAGCTCAGGAATCAAGCTTGGAGATGGAGATTGAAGATCTAGATCAGATTTCTGCAGTCTCTCTCTTCTCTATGGAGTAACTTCCCTTCACTTAGGTTTTGAGGAACCCTAGTTCCATGAGTTAGGATCTTTCTTGTATGAAGTTTTGGATGCTTTATTGTTTGATTATAATCGATTGAGGCATGATTTATTGAGTCAATTGAATCTTGATCAAATTCTCTTGATTTCTGCTTTAACCTATGATAGATAGAATCTGATTAGGTTGTTAGAGTCCCTTCATTCGATAGTAGGAGATTGGCTATACGAGAGTTAGCCAGTTTACTGCTTTGTACTGGAATCCAATTCCGGTAGTGGAGTTCTGTGTTCATAGCCTCAGCTTTCTATCCTGGTGAAGACTAGTCGTCTGCCGGGTAGTTGGACTGAGAGGTCTTGGTCAGCTTAAGAGATTCCAAGCTAATTTAGGATCTTCCACGGTTTAATCAACAGTAGATCAACCAAAGGTAATTGCAACTTGGACCTAATTGAGGAGCTAGGGGAATCATACCTAAGTGAGTTCCCAACTTGTAATTAGTAGAGTAGTCAGTAGAGTAGTTTATAAATCAATCCTTAATCTAGTTTGCTAGATAATGAACTGAAGCTGAGTAATAGTAACTCTAGAGACCCGTGGATTCGATATTTATTACTTGTGCCACTATACTGCAGTCCCTTTCATTGGTTACACTTGGCCATTGTTAGGTGTTGTGTTTTAGCGAGTCAGCAGTCTAGGGGCATCCATATCCGGGTGACCTCTCTTGACTTGACAACAACCGTTTACTTGCTTTGTGTTTTTGTTTGCTTGAGTTGCACTAAAAGTTCACTGCTAAATAACAAGACTTCACCGAGTAGTCATCACATCTAGGACCCGGGTTGACTATAAAACCCAAACCCGCTATACTACGCTTTGGGAAGTGGTTACACTTGGCCATTTTCTAGAGTGACAGTAGGAGTGAGTCAAGTTTTTGGCGTCGTTGCCGGGGACGGCTAGGTTGTTGAAGAAAAGTGATTTCTGTTACTTTAGCACTTTCATTTTCGCATTGATTATTTTCTTTTTCCCACTTGTGCCTTCACGGGTTTGCATTGCTTGATTGTGTGCAGATAGTGCATGACCCGTAGCCAGTCGGGAGGTTTACTGCCGTTGAATCCTGAGATTGAGCGCACTTGCAAACAACTTCGGAGACAACAGCGAGCTAGACTGGCTACGGTGGAGCGCAGAGACGGCCAATTGAGCAGCGACTCCGAGGACGAGTACGAGATGGAAGGCGATCAGAACCCACTTCCTCAGAACCAGATCCTGGGGAACGACCCAAATCCCCAGGGAGCTGGGGCCCATCATCATCCAACACCACCGGGTCCCACCTTGGAGTATTACTACACTCCGCGGATTGCTGACATCCGCCCGGTCATCCTCTATCCGCCCATTCCTGCAAACAACTTCGAGATCAAGCCATGCTGGATTCAACTCATCACCTCCTCTATCCAGTTCCATGGCTTGAAGGATGAGGAAGCCCGGGTACATCTCTCCCGTTTTCTGCAGCTGACGAACGGGTTCAAGCTGAACGGTGTCCCGGATGACGCAATCCGCCTTCACATCTTCCCCCATTCTCTGGCGGGGAATGCTAAGAGGTGGTTGGAGACCCAGCCCCCATTGTCCATCACTTCTTGGGACGATCTGGCTGACAAGTTCGTGCACCGGTACTATCCGGCATCGAAGACTACAGAGATTCAGCGGGAGATCACTCACTTCCGCCAAGAGCCAGATGAGTCACTTCGTGATGCGTGGGAGCGGTACATGGGATACTTCTGGCAGTGTCCCCATCATGGCTTCAGCGATGCTTTCACAGTGGGGAACTTCTACAGTGCCCTCACCCCCGACAGCCAGAGGGTGATTGAGTCTCTATGCCCAGGAGGGGATATCCTTACTAAGACTCCACCCGAGCTGAACCAGATGATCAGAACCTTGGCTGCCCGAGATCATTCTTGGGGACAGAACAACAGAGGCAGGAATTCCCGGGACCGGGGTGTGCATGCTATGGAGGCCATGTCCGGGTTAGAGCAGCAGGTGGCTGAGTTGGTGCAGACATTGAAGCAGCCTAACAGTCTCCTTCCGGGCCGAGGTGTAGCTACGCCTCCAGTAGCTCAGTGTCAGTGGTGTGAGAGCCCAAATCACCTGGTGGAGGATTGTCAATCTATGAGAGAGTCCTCTACTCCCGAAGAACAGGTGGACTTCATCGCCAATGCTCGGCGCCTGGACCCGTACAGCAGTACCTACAATGAGGGATGGCGCCAGCATCCCAACTTTGCCTGGAGCAGCAACACCAACAAACCACCTGGTTTCCCAGCACCAGCAGGTGGTTTTCAGCAGAGGCAGCCCTTGGCTAGGCAGGGGCCACCACCACAGCAGCAGCCCTACCAGCCTAGGCAAGGGCAGCCATTCCAGCAGCCCCAGCGCCAGTTTGCTCAGCCTCCAGCAGCCACAGCTCCAAATAATCAGATGGCTGATCTGAAGAACATTTTGCAGGCATTCATGACCACCAGTCAGGCGAATTTCACGAGGATGGATCAGACCATCGCCTCACTGGAGGCATGTCAGAGGAACCTGGAGGCAGGCCAGAGAAACCAAGGTGCTATTCTGCAAGATCTACAGCACCAAGTTGGTGTCCTAGCGCGCCAGCTTACTGCTCGGGCCCCGGGGACTCTACCTGCCACCACCATCCCCAATCCTCGGGAGCCGCCCGAGCAGCTGGATGCCATCTTCACCAGGAGTGGCAGGCTCACATCGGCTGATCCTGCCCCGACCAGGCAGGAGGAATCACTACCTGCTTCAGCACTTCCAGTCAATGATGCAGAAGTGCGGGTGGAGAAGGAAGCCCCTGCTCCCAAGCCACAACCAGTGGTTAAGGAGCATGTACCCCAGCTTCCTTTCCCCACTCGCCTACACAAAGACAAGCTGGAGACTGAGTTTGCCAAGTTTATGGCAATGTTGAAGCAGCTCAACATCAGCGTACCTTTTGTGGAGGCACTGTCGAAGATGCCCAAGTATGCAAAGTTCATGAAAGATCTCTGCACCAACAAGAAGAAACTTGGGGATCTCTCGACAGTGCTGCTGAGCGAGGAGTGTTCTGCTGTCCTGCAGAACAAGCTGCCCGAAAAGCGCAAGGATCCAGGGAGTTTCACTATCCCTCTTACTATTGGCAGCATGCATGTAGGAAAGTCCTTGGCGGACCTAGGCGCTAGCATTAATGTCATGCCATACAAATTGTTCAAAAAGCTAGACCTAGGTGAACTTAGCCCTACTAGGATGAGCATTCAACTAGCTGACCGATCCGTTGTGCATCCTAGGGGTATCATAGAGGATCTGCTTGTTAAAGTGGGTGCATTCACATATCCTGTTGATTTTGTTATTCTGGATATAAATGATGATGTGGATGTGCCTTTGATTTTAGGGAGACCATTTCTTGCCACCGCCAAGGCACTTATTGATGTGCATGATGGTAAACTGATCCTGCGTGCTGGGAATGAACAGGCTACTTTTTCTGTGACTGATTTTGATCACTGTGCTATGATTGCTGTCACACCTGTGCATGCTATTTCTAACCCGGTACACGAGCCTGTCGTGTGTCCGTCTGCATCTCTCTTTTTGCAGGATCCCCCTCTCACTCCTTCGCCGCCGCTCCCTCCAGCCTCACCACCGAATAAAAAGCTCAAAGAGGAGTGGCGCCCGAAGCCGCAGGTGGCTAAGCCTGCCCGGAACAAGGGTGGAGACCACTACGAGCTGGTTCCACCCCCCGCACCACGACCACCCTGGCCATCCGAGTACTCACTCGCTTGCATCCTGCCGGATGGCCAGGTCGAGCTGACCAATGCCGGTGGTTGTACCCGTCGGGTGCATGGCCATCATCTGAAGCTGTACCTCAAGAGCGATGAGGATCCGCTCTTGGAGGTACCTGTTCCTGCACCCCGCTGAGTATCCACCATGGGCGTCCAGCTAAAAGACGGTAAAGAAGCGCTTGTGGGGAGGCAACCTCGCCATGGTTTTCATTTATTTGTTTTGTTTCGAGTCGGATTGCGATTTGGTTTGGTTTTGGTTTATTTCCTTTGTTTTGGATGATGTCTTATTGGGCTGACATTGGACCTAACATATTATGGTTGAGCTCTTCTGTCTCCCTTTAGCTGTGCTGTGTTCCCGACTGGTCCATTTCCAGTCCCCTGCAGTCCGTGCATACCGGTAACATCGTTCCCCTTTCCTTCCCTCTTCTCCATTGAGGGCAATGTCGATCTTAAGTGTGGGGGGGATGTTTATCTTTTGACTGCATTAGATCTGTTTGTGTGCTTGGAGCCTAGTCCACTGTCCAAATTTTTAAATTTGAGGGCTCCAAGTACGTGTTCCTTGCAATTGCCTGCTCAGTATGCTTTGAATTGACAGTCTCTGTAGTGATTTGCAACCTAGGGAGGTAGTGTAGCACTATGGAGGATGTTGATGCATTTAAGAAGTCTCATTTCTTCTTCATATTGTGTTGGTTGATTGAGTGAATTAGTGATCTTAGGACCCTTGAATTGTGTGGTGTTGTGGACTCTCTGCCTGTCATGGACTCTTGTATCATGTTTTGAAAATAACAGGTGCTCGAAAATGTGCTTTAAAATAACGTCTCCCGTGCGAATAGGGGCGAAAGTGTGTAAGGGGAGACGGGAATCCGTTCCCAATTTCCACCTACTACCTCCAGCCCCCTTACATGTCTTTCCCCCGCACGAGGCTCGAGACACTCGCTCCTGGCATGGCCGGTAAGAGCCGGGCTCCCGCAAAACCTTTGCTAGGTGGGAGCCCCCGTTTTCTGAAAAACAGGTTGGAACCCTTGAAAAAGGAAAAAAAAAAAGAAGAGAAAAACAGAAAAACAAGCAAAAAGAAGAAAGAAAGGGGGTTCCAACCATCTTCAAGAAAAATCGAGCACCTTGAAAGAAGTGAGTCCATGATCTTTTGTTTTTGAGAGTCTCTTCATCCACGATTCATTTGTCCTCTGTTCACTATTTGCCATGATGCCGACTCGGGACTAGTGCTCTCGCCGAAGAAGCTATGAGATGACTTGTGCGTCGGTTGACCTCGTAAGTTGCTAAATGATCTAGGAAGTCCTCTACCGACGATCGAGGTTGTTTGTTGCTATAGAGGTCTGGAGAGCTGCATTGGTTTGAGTTAGGTTTGCTTGGGGACAAGCAAACGGTTAAGTGTGGGGGAGTTTGATAGAGCGATAATTATACATGTTTTTACCCCTTTTCTGAAGCCGTTTGTGATGAGGAATCTCGTGTTTTAAGCCGATTTCACGCTAGGTTGTGTGTTTATGTCATATTTCAGGACCCGGCGTTGGAATCGAGACGGAGAAACGATTTCTGGGTCGAAAGGAGCCAAGTTGGGACTAAGGGGGCTGCAGGAGGAAAATACCCGGTCAGGTGGCAAAATACCCGACCGGGTATTTATCATTTTCGGCCCCGTGAGAAGCAGAGGGGGGCCCGGGCAAAATGGCAGAAATCCCCGGTCGGGGATTATGGAGAGTGACCGGGTATTTTCCCTTAAGTTAAACGGTGAGTTTTGGATATACCCGGTCGAAACCCAGAATACCCGACCGGGTATTTCGACCGGGTATCGCGACCAGTCAGCTGATAAAAGGAAGAAGAAGGCCAACATTGAAGGGCTCCAAGTTTTTGAGAGAGAAAGCGATACCTAGAGAGAGAAAGCGATGAACCAGAGTTCCCAAGCGTCATAGATCGATCTTCATCACCATTGGAGCCCGGCTTGAGCTTGGAGAAATGCGATTAAACGTCCAGGAGCAGAAATCCGTCTTCACAGTATGATTTCCGCGTCTGAATCTGCTTTTGCTTCTTTCTCTATGGAGTAGTTCCCCCATTCATCTGGGTATGGGGAACCCTAGATTTGTATGCTAGGTCTGATTGTATGAACCCAAGTACAGAGTTTGTGAATTGATTATATTCGATTGAGGTTTGAATGATTGAATGACTTGAATCATGATCAAATTCCTGTTGTTTCTGCTTTGACCTAGAATGAGAATATCTGCATAGGTTGATAGAGTATCCTTAATCGAAGGTGGCGAATTGGTGACTTTAGTCGAGGAGCCAATTCGCTATTCTGCACCGAATTCAATTCGGTAGTGGAGGTTTGGTTCGCTAGGGCCTCAATCTGTTTACTCCGGTGGAGGTTAGTCGCCCGCTAGAGACTCAGATTGAGAGGGTCTGAAGACCTTTAGTCGAGACTTCGGACTAATCAAGAGCCTTCCGCAGTATAACTTTCACGAAAACTGAACTTGGTAAATTGCAATCCGACTTAACTGCAGTCTAGGGGGATCCATATCCGGGTGACCTCTCTTGACTTGACAACAACCGTTTACTTGCTTTGTGTTTTTGTTTGCTTGAGTTGCACTAAAAGTTCACTGCTAAATAACAAGACTTCACCGAGTAGTCATCACATCTAGGACCCGGGTTGACAATAAAACCCAAACCCGCTATACTACGCTTTGGGAAGTGGTTACACTTGGCCATTTTCTAGAGTGACAGTAGGAGTGAGTCAATGACTTATTAGACCTGCATCAACCGAACAAAACTTTGTAGTTGCTACATCCATGAATTGCCCAATCTTCTCGAACTTCTGAGAGCTTGTACTCACAAAGGTGATAACTAGGTCTTCAAGTTTTGCAAACTTGTAGGGTTGTTGTTGTTGGTACCCTTGACCACCTTGCACTTGGAATGGTTGTTGTAAGTTCGAGCCTTGGAATTGTGGCCTTTGTTGAATGAAAGGAGGCCTTGGTTGATAATTCCCTGTTGGTCCTTGGAAACCGGGGGGTCTTGGATTGTTTGGGGATGACCAAGAGAAGTTCGGATGGTTTCGACACCGCGGGTTGTAAGTGTTGCTATAGGGGTTGTTGTTCCCCCTAGCATTAGCGATGAAGCTCACTTGTTCCTCGGGGGTGCTTGCTTCCTTCATTATTTGGCACTCCGAAATCTCATGGTTGGTACTTGAACACCAACCACATGCCATCAATCTACCAAAAATAACTCGCATGCCATCAATGGTTCTTCCCTTGCTTCTTATATTCAAGAAGAGCATCAATCAATCGTATAAAAATCTTGGCGGCAAGTGGAGGACTTAATTCGGTGGAGTGTACTCCTCTCTTGGCATCCCTCACACCATTTCTCGTCAAAATCCAATCATACCCTTGTGTTGCCATATTTTCAAGCAATCGGGTTAGCTCGGGTGGAGTCTTGTTTATCAACTTTCCTTGACATATAGAGTCAATGAGAATCTTGGCTTCTTGGTGGAGACCGTCGTAGAAAGTCTCAATCTGAAATTGTTCTTCAAATCCATGATGTGGGCATTGGAGGAAAAAGTCATAGTACCTCTCCCATGCGTCTCTCAATGTTTTCATCCTCTTCTTGTTCGAAATGGGTGATCTTCTTGCGCCGCTCCCCCGTCCATAAGCCTAGAATACTCGCCAAAAGATCAAATGACCTGGTTGAGATGAACGAACTCTTACCCAATCAATCACTGATGTTGGCATTTTCTCTTTACCACCCGCAAAAATGTTTGCAAATAATCGTAGGATTCTTCCCAATTTCCATGCAACTTCTCCAATGCTCTCTGTATCCCATACCATGCCTTCTTGTAAGTAACTTGCATATTAAACTTATCTTTCAACTCGACCTGCACAGTTAGACACTCGAAGATTAGTTAGGCACGTACCAAATGCTTCACGGACTCAGATATAACGTCGACATCAAGATGACGATGATATGTAAGTTGAGTTGTACTGCTACAAGAATGCACCAACTCGGCCTTTCTCATAGTCCATTCGCTTCCAACATCTTGACATCCAAACAACACCATCCAAGCACAATTGTCATCCTTGTGCTTCAAGCATCTGACCTTCCAAATTGAAGGTGAGGAATCAACCACGAAATATTGAAAGTTGTGTTGTAGTGCGTAGTATTTAATCGCCACCTGTGCAGCTTGTTTGGAGTGAAATATTTGTCCCTTGTAGAATTCTCCTTCAAAACCAACAATAATAAGCATTGGAATTACGCCATATCAATCAGCATATGATAATTCGTCGTCCTATTCATTGGCCTGCAAGTAAAAATCTGGAGGATGATTAGGCTCTTCTTCCCCTTCTTCTTCCTCCTCATCTTCCTCCTCGTCTCCATCGTCATAATCATGATCAGATGGCAAACTCTATGTCTCATCTTTACCCTGACCAGCTTGGCTAATCTCGGCATGTATCTCAGCACCCAAACAATAAGGGTTTTGTGCAATAACATCGAAAAACACATTCAAACTATCATCATCCACAATAGGCATCACATAATGAAATATAACACCATTCTGCCATTATGAAAGACAGTAAGTGAAACTTGTGATCATATCACTATCTTGTACTACTAAATCTTAACGTCGTATTCTCGTAATTAGATTCTCACAAAATTGATGATATGTCACCTTGCATGAAACTATCAACTGAAAGCTTCTACCACCAAAAAAATGCACGCCCAAATTGTCCTCTACTTTCTCTGATTTCCACTAAACGACTAGTTCAAATCTTCTAAAATCACAACATAAAAACACATTCACTAATTACTAACTAAACAAAATCATAATAGCATTTTAATAATATAATTAAAAAATAAAGGTGTCTCTTACCTATTAGCCATCTTTGCAGCAACCAGCAAAGCTCCTCTCGTTTAGCTTTGTAACATCGATTTTTTGTGGTGAGCAACTAAAAGGAAATAGCTTGTGTATATGGTGTTGGAGTGGGTGGGCAAGGCAGTGAATATGCCCCAGACTGGAGCGGCTCCGCTGGTCAAAATATTGAGAATCTTCGCAGACTGCTCCACCAAACACGCCTCAGACTCGAGCAGCCTCGCTCGCAAACAATATTTTAAAAAAATTTGCGCATCCACCTCTGACTGGAGCAGGTCCGCCCAACACAAAATTAAAATGCTAAAAAGCGGATCTGCCTGAGTGTAAGACGAACTCACTATTTCTCCCCTCCAAAACACAATATTCCTGTCAATACTTTCAAAACCGCTATATCTGTGATAAATAATAAAATAGACTATATTTAGAGAATTAACCCACTTTTCACACAATACCAAATAAAGTAATTTATTTTTCAGAAGGAAAATGAAGAGGAAACCCATGGATTACTTTTATATTTGAGGAAAATAAGTCATTTGCCAATTCCGATTTTGCCCACAAACCAAACCCTAAGAAAAGAATAAATATGAGAGTATGATCGTAAGAATTTGGTAAATTATACAACAAGAAGAAGATAAAACAATAAAAAATTTAAATAAATGTAATATAAAATTGAAATTGAAAAGGTGAAGAAAGCGCATTATACACCAATGTGCAAAATAGCAACCTCCACCATTAATACTATTAACATCGTTTACTTTGCACTGAAATTATCAAAAATGATTTTTATTAAATTTTCCCCCAAATTTTGATCGGCGATCGGAAACCTCTCACTCTTCCCCTTTCCTTCTCCGCCGTCGAATTTCTTCCCCACCTTTAAACCCGACCAGGGAAGCCCGCCGATTCTGCCAATCATTTCCCCCTTTCAAAAACCCTAATTCCCTACTTCATTGAAAAAAGGGAGGACAAATTGTTTATGTTGGTTGCAGTGTGGGTTTGAGTGTTTAACAGTTACAGTGAGATTCAGCAATTTCAAAGTCACTATCTTGATTTGCTCGAGCTCCCAAAATCCACGTGGCGATCTGGGTCTTTGCTTTCCACTTCTCACTCTCATGCTTAAATCTCAGTGAGCTCCCTCAACTTATTTTTGTGTCCAACTTCTGTGTTTAATTTTGTTACTTTGGATTTGCTTGTGTGAATGTGAATTGTTACTGGTTTGCGATTTCCCGACTTCGATCTGTTGGGGAGTCCCTTTTGTGAGTGCGATAAATAGTTTTTCCAGGATCATTTTGCTGTTAATCTAGGGTTTAATTTAGCTTCGATCTACTTGCATTTGGCTTAAAGATTACATTTGGCGGCGGATTGTGGCTGCGTTTGCTGAGAAAACTTTGTGGGAAATGGAGAGCTAGAACTCGAATTTTTCACTCTTCCGCTGCCGGGGTTGATTGTTTTTCACTGATTTGAATTTGATATTCATGTCCGGAGAAGAAACTAATCCGTACTGTTTGTTGTTTGTTTACTCTCTTGTTTTTCTGCTTCCATTTCCCATTTGTTAAAAATAGCTTTGACTGAGTGTTGAATTCGTTCTGAAAATGAGTTGAACTTAGGTAGAGAAGCGATTGAATCCTACTTTACTGTTAAAAAACTTTGGTCCCTCGTAGAAATTCTTTTGAATTTGGTCTTTTGAAATTAATTGTGAGAAAACGTCTGTTGCAGATAAGGAAATGTGTTTCTTTGGTGGAAGGAGTCGTCATCTGGAGCATTTACGCTTGCTAGGCTAGGCTGGCCATAGCTTCTGCTTCTAAGATTCGTTATACGCTCAATCCAAACTTGTCACCTGTAATGGAAGCAAGCATCGCAGAGGCAATTCAAGCCAAAGAAATTGCTGAGAGACGATTTGCGGAGAAGGATTTCACCACAGCTAAGAACTATGCACTCAAGGCCAAATCCCTTTGCCCGGGACTTGAAGGCATCACTCAAATGCTTGCCACTTTCGATGTCTACATGGCATCCGAGGCCAAATGCAATGGTGGCCAAGTTGACTACTACTCAGTCCTCGGCTTAAAACCCACATCAGATCGAGACGCCGTGAAAAAACAGTACCGCAAATTGGCTGTCTTGCTCCACCCTGACAAGAACAAAACAGTTGGAGCAGATGGTGCCTTCAAACTTGTCTCAGAAGCATGGACCGTGTTATCAGACACCCTCAAGAGAGCATCGTGCGATCTCAAAAAGAAGTATGCCGCGAGCACATCAGTGAAAAATCATTGTCTCGATACTTTCTGGACAGTCTGCACCTCATGCAGAGTTCAGTACGAGTACCTTCGTAAGTATGTGAACAAGCGACTTTCTTGTAAGAACTGCAGGGGTACTTTCATTGCTGTGGAGACAGGTACAGCTCCAGTTAATGGGTCGTTTCCCTACAGTCCTTGGACTTATGTTCCTAATGCAAATGGATACCCAAATTACGATGGGGTTTCTTATATCCCTACCACGACGAATACTACAGTGTATACTACTCATGCATATGATTATGTCCCGAGTGTATCGTTTCAATGGGGATCTTACTCTGCAACTTCTGGAGGTTTATGTCCTAATGAAGCTGCATCTGGAGATGGGTTTTATAAGGTTAATGGAAATATTGCTTCTCATAGAAGGAAGGTTAAGTCTGGGTCGAACGACAAAATGAAAACTGCTCCTCCTCCTCCTCCTCCTGCTGCTGCTCCAGCTACTAGTGTCGCTGCTAATGCGAGCACCAGTGCACCAGGTAACAACTTTGTCGGGTATCTTACCAAAGCCGGGAGGCCTGATAAGAGAAGGAAGATTGTAGTTGGAGCGAGTTTTAGAAATGGGTTTGAAGAAAAAGATCCCAAACTTCCATCGGAATTAGGGTTTGGTGATGCACATGTTAAGCTTGAATCTGAACCTAAGGCTTCGACCCCAGTTGTTGTTCTGCCTCCTTTTGATGTTAGGAAGTTTCTGATTGAGAAGGCGAGGTGTGAAATTGGAATAAGGTTGGAAGAAATGGAGCGAACTGAGGTCCTTAAAGCAGAGTCTGGAATCTTCTCTGGACGTCTGAGCAACAAGCTACATAGTATAACAGTTCCTGATCCCGACTTCCATGATTTTGATAAGGATAGATCGGAGGAATGTTTCGCACCAAAGCAGATATGGGCATTGTACGACGAAGATGATGGTATGCCTCGGCTGTACTGCTTAATCCGTGAGGTGGTCTCAGTCAAACCCTTCAAGATTCTCATCACTTACTTGAGCTCCAAGACAGATGCAGAGTTTGGTTCGATGAACTGGATTAGTTATGGGTTCACAAAATCTTGTGGTCATTTTAGAGCATGGAATTCTGATACCATTGATAAAGTCAACGTCTTTTCTCATCTGTTAAGAGGGCAGAAAGCTGGAAGGGGTGGATGTGTGAGGATCTTCCCGAAATGCGGTGAGATTTGGGCAGTTTATCGACATTGGTCAACCGAATGGACCAGCTCAACGCCGGATGATGTGAGGCACAGTTATGAGATGGTGGAAGTGCTTGACAATTACTCTGAGGATCAAGGAGTCTGCATTGCTCCATTGATCAAGCTACTTGGTTTCAAGACCGTTTATCAAAGAGACGAGAGACAGGATGCGATAAAGTGGGTCCCAAGGCCCGAGATGTTCAGGTTCTCTCACCAGGTCCCATCTTGGTCTCTTGACGGAAAGGCGAGCAATCTTCCTGACAACTGTTGGGATCTGGATCCTGCAGCAACTCCTGATGAACTGCTTCAAGCAAAGGGTTAGTTCTTTCATTACGGACGGGGCTATGATTTCATTACATTGTTACAGAAGGTGACGATGGTGAGGTTGGTGGATGTTTAGGTTGACTGTACAATACTTGCATACATGGATGGCTCAACTAAAGACGCTATCTTTATGCAAATATTTGACTCCAAATATGATTTTTAGATTTTTTTTTATCAGTTTTATCATTTATGTTTCTTACTGAGGGAAGAGTTAAGTGAAATGATGAAGAACCCTGGAAGTCTGGGAGATTGAGGGAGAGCCTTGCTATTGGGTCGAATTACGTTCAGGCTAAGGGGAGAGTTTATATCTCTGTTTCTGTCTGAATGAGCTCTGTTGTAACAGTTTAGTGTAGTGAGAAGTGGTTGAGAGATTTGAGACAGTCGCTTCTCAGACGGAAAATGGTAACGTCTTTTTATGTGCTTAGTCTCTGCCTCTGTCTCTGCATCTCAAAGCACGTCTTTCCACCGGCTTAAAGCACAGTTGCATCACTCAATCCCAGCATCTTGTCACATTTGCCGTAGATGTTTTCTTTATCTTCAATCTATCCATTCTAAAACCACTCCAAACAACTTGAGTTATAGAGGTTTTCATTTTTCGCCCATATAAACTTCATTTTTAGAGTTACTGATGGGTCCTGGACACTTGGAAGCAAGGTTGTCAAATCGGTTAAAGTCATTGAGCCGGTCAAGCAAGAGGTTTGAGGTTTAATGGTCTGATCGGAGTCCGGTCGGTTTGAACCGTTTGTCTTTTTGTAAATATATATATAAATAAGATAGTAATGGAAGATTTAATATCTGAAATGAAATTTATCTTACATGTATCTATTAAAAACTTATTTTCCACAAAATAAATCCACTTAACCTTCATGACTCACCCACCATCTCCCTTATTTTGTTCATCTTCCTCTCTTCCCCATCTCTTCTTCTCCCATTTTAGGGGTCAGACCGAGAGCTTTCTAGAGGCCGTTTTGAAACCCAACTTACGTCGGATCGGGTTCAATCGGAGGTCTAATAGGAGTTTAACAACATTGCTTGGAAGTGGAGTAGGAAGACAAAACAGGCTTCGAGACAGAATCTAACCTACCTCGGGGGAAGATCTGGTGCTAGACTGCTACTGGGTACAGAAGCTGAATATAAGACTGAACCTTGCCTTGCCTTACCTTGGATACATATGCAGCAATGAAAGTACGGATGTCTGTTGCTTTTATTGTGATAGATAGATGGACAAAGAGGGTATCAAAGGACGTGCGTGATGAGATGACGAATGATATTCCATGGAAATTGAGACTGGAAGTGGAAGTGGGAACAGGGAACATATGGGCCAAGGTATCCAAGTCTCAAAAGTCAGAGAACTCAGAAGTGCTGTTTTGTAATAAGTAAAGATTTGCCAGTGGGCCATTGATTCTAATGGGTTGATGCTTTTGGGCTTTGTCCACTTTGTACGACAAAACCCTAAACTGGGCTCGACTTGGGTGGCCTGGGTGGAGGGTCGTTCCTCATCAACTTCAAGTCGAGACCGCTTGGAACATGATGTGGCTTTTTCATTAATAGTTCTTTTCACAAACATTAACAGAGATATTGTTTGTATATCATTAAAAATTTATGTTAGAAAGATAATGATATACAAATGTTATTAAGGATCATGTATGTTATTACTAATTCCTTTTAAACGTTAATAATACTATGATACACTATTAATAATTCTTTTAGCAAACACTAATAACGTAATTGTATGTCATTACTAATTCCTATTAACAGCGTAATAACAAAAATTTACACAGTTAATAATTCTTTTGAAGAACGCAAAAAACCAAATTGTATAGCATTACTAACTCATTTTTAAGATGTTAATAACACTGTTGTACACTATTAATAATTCATTTCACATAAGTCAATAATGATATTTTATATCGTCAATAGTTCATTTAAAAAATGTTAATGACTAATACCCGATCCCCATTAATTTTAACGTATTAAAATAATTAAAGTATGTTATTATATTAACCACAATCTAATGGACCAAAACATATTAAGATAAACTTTTTAAGTTTTAATCTTTAAGGACCTGGACCCTCAGCTTAGGGTCAAGCTCTGAAATCACGGCAAAAATTGGAGGACCACTAATGCGTATACTGTTTCTACTAACCACACGTCCATGCTAATGAAAGAGACAGACTCGTGGTGAGCAGCTCAGCATGCAAGTTGCCACATGCAATGCATGGCTCCCTTGACAAAAACAACCAAAGAGAAATGCTAGCTTCTTCTTATTCTTTTTCCCTTGCATCCTATTCTTTGGATATGATGATATGATCATCATTTATCATCAGTCACACATTCGACATTGATAGGATTCCTTCTTGTCCATGGAAGTTTACATCATCGAGCCATGTGGATGTGATCAGCTCCATTTCATGACATATCCCCATTCTTGTTCTCATATCGTGACAAACACCCATGTGGTCTATTTAATGTAGAGTGTTGTTCCAAAAGATCCATAATTGCTCTCTTTCCTTTTTCACGATCGGGAAAATAACTCTTTAACTCTTAAGTGATAAATTCTTGCGGTAGAAATGTGTTTTCTAGCGAGAAAATTTTGTGTTTTAACTCAATTAATGCATTTTGATTTTTTGAATGACGACAGTCAACATGGTTTATTCCTCTACAATAATTTTCGAACGAGGGTGTTTGATATGTTTTTTATGATTTTTCAGGAACAAGCTAAGTTAATTACACCAACTCTTATGGAGGTTCAGTGAGAGCTCCGAAAACTAAAAGCTATGACTAAATTGCAGAGTGTCAGAACAGAAGCATGCAATCGATAATCCAAACCAACACGACGAACACAAATTTAACGTGGTTCACTAACACAATATGTGCTAGCTAATCCACGGGCAAGAGAGAACAAATTTCACTGATTTGAGGAGAGTACAGGTTACAAACCAAATTCCAAATGGACAAACCAAACAAACTAACCTGAGTGACCTTACTACAGATTAAGGTGATGAAGAGTATTTATAGAAATCTTCTCCTAATCCCAAACAGAAAACCAAACACCTTTTCTCAAACATACAAGGAAAAGGTCAAACAAAGCCCAAACACAAACCCATACAAAATAGGCCTAAACACAAAACAAACCCAAATCAAATTCAAGTCATATTCTAACAATCTCCACCTTGACTTGAATTCTCTGTCAAATACCAAATGTACCAGATTCAACCAAAGTTGCTAGATGTACCCAGACGCGATACATATCGCCAAATTTACCCAGATGCGATCGAAATCGCAGATATCCAGATGTGATCGAAATCACAAAACTCAAAAGCGATGCAAATTGCCAAACTCAGATGCAATCAGAATTGTCAGACATACCAAACTCCTCCAAATCAGTTGTACCAGAATCTCCCCTGCCTCCAAATGCCCCTAAGGGAGATCAACAAATCAAAACATGCAGCAAGTCCAACCCATGTTGGGACTTGCCATGCATAACCAACTTGGTGTTATTTCCATCGATAACACCAACATCAGATTTACTTCCAACTCCAAACCTGCAACTCCAAATTGACTTCTCAATCTTCATACTAATAGCAGCCATTCTTACTATCAAACAAACTCCAACCAAACTTCTCACCAAAAAAGCGAGACCAAAACACAACTATCCAAAGTCAACTTCAAAGTGATTCCTCCACCGAACCAAGCTGAAGAATCGAAAGCTACCTCCACAAAGCAAAACTTCAGTCCAACGCCAAATTCCCAAAACCGCAACCAGGCTCTGATACCACTTGTCAGAACAGAAGCGTGCAATCGATAATCCAAACCAACACGACGAACACAAATTTAACGTGGTTCACTAACACAATATGTGCTAGCTAATCCACGGGCAAGAGAGAACAAATTTCACTGATTTGAGGAGAGTACAGGTTACAAACCAAATTCCAAATGGACAAACCAAACAAACTAACCTGACTGACCTTACTACAGATTAAGGTGATGAAGAGTATTTATGGAACTCTTCTCCTAATCCCAAACAGAAAACCAAACACCTTTTCTCAAACATACAAGGAAAAGGTCAAACAAAGCCCAAACACAAACCCAAACAAAATAGGCCTAAACACAAAACAAACCCAAATCAAATTCAAGTCATATTCTAACACAGAGAAAAGATAGAATTTTTGACATTGTGTTTCAAATGTTTGGTTGTGGAACCCTTTTCCGGTCTTCGTTTTTGCTATTTATAGCCATCACGTGTAACCGTCCTAGTAACTGCTAGCTTGCCTGTTGCTCAACCGCCTCTGGACCCTCATTGCCAACCGCTTCGGGATCCTCATCGCCACCTTTGTGACCGGTTGGTAACTGTCGCTTCGGTGTTCCACCACCGCTGGGGTGCCTTGTCCGGTTTTGGTGTTGGTTGATACTTGATAGCCTCAAGGCCGGGTGGAGTTGGTGTTGAGTCTTGTTGCCTTGTCATGACTGGATGAGCTTGAGACTCTTTGCCTTAGCCTCCATGATGAAGTCTTGATCATACCCTCGGCGGCCCGGATGACTCCACACTCCTATTGTCTTGAGACCGTTACCACCTTGACTGTATGAGAAAGCCCCCTCCATGTTGGCCTAATGCCACTTGGCACCCACCGCTTAGCTGACTTGCCGCTTAGCTGACTTGCCACCAAGTCCTCCTCGCCAACTTGGTATTTTCTACCAGGCATGTCTCATTGGCTTGATACCTTCCGCTTTGCCACCAAGCTCATGTGATCAACATGACACCTTTCGTCTCGCTGACTTGATACCCCCTGCTACCAAGCTAGTCCTATCGGCCTAGTTTCCATTCTTAGTTTTAAAATCTCATCAAGTTGGTACCTTGCCATCCTGTCAGCTTGGTACCCCGCTAGGGGCCACCAAGCACAACGTGGAACTTAGTCTCAATATGCCCCCTATGGGGCTATACATCATGTCCATGATGGCTTGGTACCCGACTTGGTGTCCTGTTGCATGGCTACCAAGCCCGTCTTGCAGGCTTGGTATCCATACTTAGCTATATTTCATGTCTCGCTATCAAACCTGCCTTGTTGGCTTGGTACCCTATTGGCTCCATACATAGCCAAATATCACATATTAAGGCAGGCTTGGTACCCCTTGGCTTCATACTTAGCAAAATTTCATGTCTGGATACCAAGTATAACATGTCAACTTGGTGTCATGTTGGCTCCATACATAGCCAATTTTCACATCTTGGCACTAACCTCCCGACTTGGTACCTCCTTGGCTTCACACTTAACCAAATTTCATGTCTTGATACCAAGCCTGCCTTGTCGGCTTGGTACTCTATTTGCTCCATCTTAACCAATTTTTATGATTTAGTATCAGGCCTACCTTCTCGGCCTTGTACCCGTTGGCTCCATACTTAGCCAAATTTCGTGTCTTGGTACCAAGCCTGCCTTGTCAGCTTGGTACCATGTTGGCTCCATAGTTATCCAATTTTATGTCTTGGCACCAGGCCTGCTTTGTGGGCGTGGTACCCTCTTGGCTTTATACTTAGCCAAATTTCACATCTTGGTATGAAGCCTGCCTTCCCAACTTGGTACTCTATTGGCTCCATACTTTGCCAAATTTCATGTCTTGGCACCGGGCCTGCCTTGTCCGGCTTGGTACCCTCTTGGTTGGCTACCAAGTTTGCTTTGTTCCCAGACTTAGTTTTTGAGAGCTATATTTCCTGCCTGGGTGAGGAGCCAAGCCAGGTTGGCCACTGTCTATGGGAGAGGGGGTTTGGCCACTTAGGCCCAAAAGCTTAGCCCAATAAGGCCTAGGTAGCTCATTTAATGCTTAATATTGAATTGGCCTTATAAATTCATTAAATCGATTATAATAAATCTATGTGGTACAAGTAAATTTTTTATTCGTAAATATAATAAAAATGAAGGGAAGTGAGTAAAAGTAGATAAAAAAGGAGCTAAAAGAAACCCATTATACTAAATTGATGAACTGTGGAAGTTGCAATGAGTATTTAAGTGGGAAATTCCACTCACACTAGTAAATGAGCGGAAAGAGATGCATTCTAATGTTAAATAATCATCCTTGAGGTTGGATAACTATATTTGATTGGATTAAATAATTGTTGGGGACATGGCGCGGGTAATAGCATGTTAGGCAGAACGCGTCGCCAATAGCGTGAGGAAAGGCGCATGCAGCGAAGATGTTGAAGGCATGGAGCGGCAGAAGATGCCTCACGCACGGAAAGGCATACGAAGCGGCGTTGTATCACTGATAAAGCCCGTATCTCCCACTTGCTCAAATGTCTCATCACATTTAATAGCCACTCACTGAAGTAAAGCCTATAAATAGATCATTTACTCCTGTGGGTGAGGGGATCGATTTTTACTCTCTCTCTCCTAGTGCTAAGCTTATCTCTCTAGAAATTCTCTCCGCACTCCCCGTGTAATATTGTTCTTCATTAAAGGATAAGAGCCACCGTTCTATCACTCGCGCCCTAAACCTCCAGTGTCTCCTCCTACTCTCAGTTAGACACAAATAATTGGTTCCCACCGTGGGGTTGCAAGTGAAAGAAAGGAAAACACACAAAACAGCAATGACAGGGCAGACATCTGACATCCCCGTTGAGTCAATGCCTCTTAAGGCGATGATGAGTCAAAGGTTGTTTGATGAATCACGCGAACCTAACGCGATACTGATAGAAGAAAAGGAGCCTGAGCTCACCGCCTAGGAATTACGGGAGCAGATGGTGCAGCAAAACAAAGTCTTTGGGGACATGCAAGATAAGATGAATCAGGTCATTACGCTCATGATGAGCAAAGAAATGCTCGCGCCCCCAAAAATACCATAGTCCGCCAAGACTTCCGGAGCGACGAGAAGCGCCAAAGACGATAGTAGATCTCAATTTCCTGGAATAACATATGTCCCCACAATACAGGCCTCAACACAGAAGAATCCTCCATCAACCCCTCTGTGTGGAGATCATGGGAGAGCAATTGAGCGGAATACCACCTGCCCTTCTGACATACAACGGGACAAAATAGGGATAATAGTGCAATTTGCCTCGGTTGCGTATCCCCCAGGAAAACAAATAAATCATACATGGACTTCATACTCGCCTCGACGAAGCAAAAGGAAATTGGATAGAGGAATTACATACTGTACTATGGGCGCATCACACCACTTTCAAGGTGGCCACAAGCGAAATGCCATTCGCGCTAACTTATGGACAAAGGCGTTCATCCCAATTGAAATATTCATGCCTACATACAGAATCATTGCATTCCTACAAGAGGATAACGATGCCACACAGCTGGCCAACTTGGATTTCTCGGACGAGCACCACGAGCTAGCAGCTATTAAGCTTGCGGCCAGCAAAGCACATGTGGCAAGATACTACAATTCAAAACTTGTCCCACACAACCTCAAAATGGGGGACCAAGTGTTGAAGCAGAATTTTTGCCCCGATCCAAAACACGGCAAGTTGGCAGCGACATGGGAAGGAGGACCATACTTAATATGAGAAATGATCGTCGCTAACACGTTCAAGTTATGAGAGTTTAATTGCAAGAAGGTCCCTAGGACATGGAACACTCAAAATTGAAGGAAATATAATCCTGCATCTTGATCTAAAAGGCCACCTGTCTGTGTGGATGCCCCACATATGTATGCATCCTATTATCAATCAAAAACCAATGTTGGGGCGCAAGACAGCGTTGCCCGAATGTATCTGCGACTAAAAAGTACGCAAGTGATTCGCGAAAAATAAGCCAACAACAAAGTAATCGCGCTAATCAAGAATTACCCAAAAGAGGGTGCACCATTCCCCGGATAACGGACAATTACAAAACGAGCGGAATCATTATTTTGTCCAAACCGATTAAACGGGAGTACACATTAAAACCTCTCAATCAGTCACTACTTTATCTTCCGAACTACTCCCGCCCTCCACATCCTCTTCCATCTCAGATTTGTTGTCCGGATCCAAGGGTCGCTTCTTAATGATATAGCGCTGAACATGTTTGACCATGGTGGTCGTGTTCCAGCGCATCCCGGGATTTTTGGGCCGAACCTTCTTTCGCACAGTTATGACGACATTCGTCATACTGTTTGCAAGAATCTTGTGAAAGGCAAAGGAACTTTTGTAAGCGCAGATATTATCGGTATGTGCAACTGGGAGAGCCTCCGCTTTTTCTTGATCGTCATGACGGATGAGATCTTCCTTCTCTCGTTTCAAATCTTCATGAAGAGTCCGCAACACCTCTTCATGATTCTTCTTAATCTGCTGCTTCTCCATGGTGTGCTCATCGGCCAACCTCAGCTCCTGTTCCAATTCCTTACGTGCCTCCCCGTGGATAGCTTCCCGCTCTTCGTTTCGTGCTTTCTCCCTCTCTGCCTGCAATTTCTCGTGGAGTTGGCTCTGCAGGACCCCCAGTTGACCGAAAGCTTCATTAGCTTTCTTTGTGACCACCTTCAACACGGTTTTCAGCCTCTGCAACCTTACCCTCTAGTTGGCTAGACTTGGCTATCTCCGCCTTCAAAGCTACCATGTATGTGTCTCCCTACAGCCAAGGACCACCATACGCTGCCAACTCGTAGTCTACCTTAGCAAGAAACATGCATTCTTCATGTCCGTGATCTGGATATTGCCATGCTTGCCCATAGATAATTAAGCATGCGTGCCAGTGGCACATACGACACCTTATTTCCCGATGCTCTTACTACTAGGGCCGATCTCCATTCCCGTCTCCAGCGAATCTTCTGCTCTACCGTAAACAGAACAATTGGGCATGTCGGGTTTTACTTCTCTTCGGGTATATAGTCATCCTTCTCTTGTTCCCGAACCATCACATCTTCATAGTCGGAGTCAGCCACATACCAGCCCTCCTCTTTTAAATCTTACTTGAAAAGTCGAGATGCTGCTCCCTGCCAGACTGGCGATTTCAGATCAGTTGTCTGAGGTGCCCCACCATTCTTCTTTTCGCTCTCTGTATCCATCTGCGATGAAACCTCATCGAGATCAACGCCTTCTTGGTCAAGATTCAATCCCCAGACACGTTTTTTGGGTTGTATGGTTTCCTTCTCACTCTTTCCTTCAGGCGAGGAGGACACCGCAGCCGCTCTCCGGTTACCACTTAACTCTGGGGGCTTCCCTGTCGGAGCCGGCTCACTTGTGGACGGCGGAGCCGCCATCATGAACAACCTTAGCGCGCCCAAGATTCTTTGTCAACATATCGTTGATCATAGGTTAATAAGGCTCCACGCATATAATACGTGTATGCAAGTTATTTTGCAACCAATCCAAAAATAATTAATCCCAATGACGAGCCCAAGATTTTTGTAGAGGTGTTTCTGTCAATAAATTAAAATAAATTTAATTCATTACATAAACGATCCAACGAATTTATGTATTTTTTCATCCAAAATATTTCTATGTATTTTTCCCCCGGTAATTAGAGTTGTCTATTAAGCTCTTATTGGCTAACATAGCACAAGAGGTCGAAAAAAGTATTTAGGCTTTTGAAGCCTTACAAATGCAGCAGAACCACATTACATTCTCACCCACTCAACAGACTGAATTTGTTCTGCAAAAACAGGGTTTCCTAATTATAGAAATGAACCTCCTCTCGAACAACAGAGGCCAACAAATCTGCACTTCGAGCTGCTTCTCCAAACACCCTTCTTCAACGTTCTTTCCAGATCACCCCAACTCCCCAACACCACAAGGCACTTAGAATCGTGCCTTCATTCTTCCTGCACCAGCTTCCAACAATCTCCATCATCTACTGCCAATCTGTAGGTAGTCTAAATCCATTGCCAAAAAGGGAAATGAGAAAATCATATGTATGCTTGCATTTACAAAACAAGTGCTCTCTCGTTTCCTGTTCCAAACCACACAACACACATTTATCATCAACAATCACATTCCATAGCTTCAGTTTGTCTCGAATGTTAAGTCTACCAAGGATGATTAACGAGGCCAGAAATCTGTACATCGGAACTGTTAATTTGCCCCACAATACCTTCCACCATTTCACTTCAGGTTTCTTATCTCTAATAGACTTCCAAACTGTTCTTACTGCAAACTTTTGCATCGGCTTCCCTTCCCAATATACAACACCTTGAGGATCAGTAGTTAGCCTAAACTTGAACCAAGACCGTAACTTCAGCAATTGCGCCAGATCTAGGAGCCTGTGACAGTTGATTGAAGTTCCCAAAAAGAACGGTTCTTAAGTCAATGTATCATGATCCTGGCAACCCAAAAATTGCCTCCTCGCATGAACAACAACCACACCAATCTTGCAACTGAAGCAACATTCCAAGATAGTAAATCATTTAAACCAAGGCCCCCTCTTTCTTAGGAGTAGCCAGAATATGCCAGGCAACCTTGGCCTTACCCGTGCCATCTCCAAACGATAGAAAATCTTAACAAAATTTCCGAATCCTTTTAATAAGCTTCTTTGGCAAAATGAAGATAGCCATCCAGTAATTAACTAAAGAGAATAGAACTGACGAGACTAGTTCTAACTTCTCAGCATAAGAAAGCTTATTAGCTCTCCAAGTTCTAATTCGAGTAGTGATTTTATCAACTAAAATTTCACATTCATTACTGGAGAGCTTACCTGACAGCAGAGGGAGACCCAGATAAAGTATAGGCAGCTTCCCCTCCTTGAATCCAGTTTTATTCAGGGCTAGCTGCTTGAATTGCTCTGAAACCACCCCCCCCCCACCCCCCAACCCACCCACCCAAAAAAAATACCTCACATTTAGCTGGATTACACTTAAGTCCTGAGATACTATGAAATTTGTCCAAAACCTCTTTAACACCAGAAAGAGCTTGACCAGACCCTTCTATGAAAATAAGCATATCGTCTGTGAAACATAAGTGGGTAAGACCAATAGCACGACACTATGGGTGGGAAGGGAATTGTTTAGCTTCAACAGCCTTATTCAACATAGCAGTGAGAACCTCCATAGCCAAAGTGAATAAATAGGGAGATAAATATTTCTATGATTTTGTTTAAAGGGAGTGGGGTTTTCTTTTACACAAAACTGATAAAGAGTAATTGGTTCGGTTATTTCAAAATTAAAACAATGGTATATATTTGCATGTTTTAGTAACATTATAACAATAAGTTTCTTGTAGTATAATTTTCTTATAGGGATGGATATAACTCTAGTTTCATTCGATAACATTACTTAACCTCAGTAGGGTTATTCTGCTAACTGCGTAAATTGTTAGTATATACTAACTAATATCCAAAATGTATGAACTAGTATCCAAGTCTGCTGATTTTACCAACTAATATCCACAATCAACTAGTATTCAGCCAATCAATTACCAACTAATATCCACAATCATACCAACTAGTATTCAATATGGATACTCTTATGTGTTATCTGGATACTAATTATGTGTTGTATGCATACTATTATGTGTTATCTAGATATTAGTTGGTGAATTTGGGATAATAGTTTATTCATGGTGGATATCAGTTAGCAAATCTTGAATACTAATCTGTACTGTCTAGATACTTTAGTACTTAGATACTAGTTCATTTATTTTGGATATCAGTTAGTATCTGCTAACGAATTTTTAAGTTAGCAGATAGAACTTTTTCGACTTAACCTACCTTGTGTTTCTATTTTAGTTCCACTATCAAGTTGTAGACCTACGATTTTGGTTCTACTGCTTTCATTTTGGTATCACCTTCTTTGAACAAATACCTTAAAATTGGCAGATAAGAGTTCCAATTGGCAGGTAATTCGAAAACTAAATAATTCACGTGGGCAATGATTTGCCTAAATATTTTGAATATGGTAATTTCACTAATTTGCTTACTGAAATTGCAGCCATTCCAGTTTCCCCCCATGATTTCAATAGATTACATCCCCCAATAAATGGGAACACTTTTGTCAAGCTTAGCTGTAAAACGCAAAGAAATATTTCAACCTATCTTTCCTTTAACCAAAGTTATTCAATCTATCTAACCAAGAAAAAGAGAAAAAAACGAAAGGGTCGGGAATAATTGTCTTCGTATCCAAATTCTAACCCCTAACAGATGGGCCTAGTGGGACTTTGCATGGGATCCACAAATCTTCAAGATTTGAAATCACAATCTAATTCCACATGAAAACATCTTCATCACCACCAAAATAACACCCAAATCAAGCTCCCACTTTAAATAAAATACTGAAGAAAAAGAAAAGCCAGAATCCTCATCAAACTAATTTTACAAGCATCATGATGATTCATTCTTCATGATTGAAACGAAACTTTAAACACAATGATTCAGCCCACCAAATAAATCACAACCACTATGGGAGCCATGATTGAGCCTGCTATAATTTCTAATTTGCGGGTCTTGTACAATGAAAGTAAGTATATCTTGCGAGTTACTAGGATTCGTACAATAATTCAATCAATGCTAGAATGAATTAAGGACAAATCAAATGGCAACAGGTAAATTCATACTAGAACGAGTTGAGATAGATGAAATAACATTTTGGTTTGAATTGTTCTTTAATACAATTGAGTTTTATGAATTTGTACTTCACATGTAATCATGACTCCTTAATTCTTATATTATTTGAATTATTTTTCCTTTAAATTCCCTTTCATTCTTTAAAACTTAAAGAACTTAAAACTAAAATATGCCTAAAATATTTTCATTATTTTGATTTCCGGTCGCGATTCGATCTTGCACGATTTCTGTCAAACTCGCAACTGGAGCAAACAATGTACATATATACTAAATGAAAGAGAAAGGAATAAAATAATGAGACACTGAGCATTAAACAAGAAACAGAAAGATGTTTATTTTCTGTATAATAATTATTATCAGTAGCATTTTGGTCATTCATCTGAAGAGTTCCTCACACCATTATCTTTTTTCCCTTTTCTAAATAAAAAAAGGGAGTAATTACATTCTTGTGCTAGAGACAGAGAGAGCTCCTAAGGCTCTCCCCCCTAATTACTTCACTTCTTCCTGTGATTACATTGGCTAATGAGAAAACAAAAAGGTTTTGCTTCCTTAAGGATTAATAATTAACCAGTAAAATCATATTCGCTAGCTTTCTAGCCTTCTTATGCATGTCTCTCCTCTGCAAATCTCCTCCTTCCCCACCACAAGAAATGGTGGGAAAAAGGTAAACAAAATCCTCTAACTGTCTTCTTCTTCTGCTTCTTCTTCTTCTTCTTCTGTTGCTATGAGTGAGTAGACTATCAAGCTAATCCGCAGGCATCCCAGAATCAACTTCATGCAAAGTTCTCAGATGAACACAAAATCAAAAGGGGATGGATGTGCTATTAATGGTCCTGTTGTAGTATCAATATTGTCCTGACAACCTTCAGTCCTCTTCTATCTTCTATAATAAGTAGGTAGGCCACTAGCTTTTTACCTTGTTTTCTCTACATTACTGTGGAAATCCCACTCCCTATTGGAGCTGCAAAGGGGCTCTCTGGTAGATTAAGTCCATGGCCTCCCCCACCACCATTACCATTGACATTGTTGCTGCAATTGCGCAATTCCAAAATGTTAAGCCATATCCCAAAAAGGGTTTACTCATCATAACGCCATGTGCAAAGTTAAAGCTTTCCAACAAGCAATACTGCCTGATTGTCAAATTCGATCAGAGTGGGAAAGGGGAGCTCATTTTGTATTACCTATCTTGTTCGTGGTAATTCCCACTAGCATTCCTAACCTTGTCTTCGCTCAGGACATCTAGCAAGTAGTTCAGCCGCTCTGCAGAAGGGAAATCACCCGCTTCTGAAGTGCCTGCAGAAAAGGAAAATGGTTTTGGAATGATAACTTGGGAAGGAAGGAAGGAAGGAAGGAAGGAAGTGCAGAGAAAGATTAGTATTTGCAAAGACCTTCTGGGAGCTTCAACTCGTCGACCATCGAGTATCCAAAGAAGGAGCGGTGGTTCAGAGCCGTCTTCGTGCTGGTCAATTGCATCTCCGATAAACGCCTTCTCTCAAACTCAAGAGCTTGCTCTTGTTCCTCAATGAGCTGCCTCCTCATTAGCCTCGAGCTAAAACTTGGGTAACCAAGCTCAGAATCTCCATCGATATAGTGCGAGTTGTGGTAACACATGGACTGATGCATCTTCTCAGAGTAGTACTTCCTGTCCAGATTGATTTGAATACATTCAAAAACATCCACAAAAAAGATGGAATCTAGGGAGTGCAATAAGCTCCAAGATCCTTCAATAATAATGTGAGTAAAAGGAAGAGGGTAAAGGCATAAAAGGAAGAAAGGGGGAAAAAGCACAAAAGAATCCAACTTTTTTTTCTTCCACCTATCTATTCTAAATTGTCAATGATTGCAACAGAAGGTAAAGGAGAGAAGAAGAGAATCATATGCTCAAATTGTCAACCCTATCAATCATTTGGTAACAGGGAATCTCTTTTACAAAAGCAAATATGATTTGTTGTTTTTCTTTACCTATCGAACAGCCTCGACTTCTCCCGGTAAGGCTTGACGAGCACACGAGCACCACACACAAAATGTGGGTTCCCTTTGGCCAGTATCTGCTTCACCGTCTGCTCGAAAACAAAAGTAACGAACCCAAACATTCTCTTCTGCTGGGACGGAATCCTGACATCCTGAACTGCGCCGAATTTGCTGAGAAAAAAAAAGGAAGGAAACCCATGGATGAATGAATCAAAATTACGGGTTTCATTTTGTTTCAAGCAATCGTCAAAAATGGTTCTCAACCTGAAGTAGTTGGAAACATCATGCTCAGTGAAAGTACTCTCAGCAGGAAATGTGAGATATATCTGCTTAGAACCAGCCACGATCCCACCAGGATCATTCCTTTCGCCCGCCGCGCATTCCAAGTATTTCGGCACATCTTCTGCTAGCATCACTGAGTGCTGCCCGTGAGGCCTAACAACAACAATAGTCAATAGTAGAATATCAAATGGCGGGCTCAGTACACAATCAATGTTGGTACAAAATGGCATCTATAAAGCAATCGAAATTTGCCCACCTGTCGATGAGGCGAATACTGTGCCTCAGCCGAGCCAGGAGCTTCGTCAAGCTAAACCCAGCCTTTCCATGCCTTTGGCTCTCGGTGAGATACCCTTCGGCCTGAAGGGTCCTCCCGTACTTATCATAGTACATCATGGGCAGCGAGGCTATGGAAACCGGCACCCCTCTTCTTGATTTCAGCAGCTCGGTCAGCTCCAATTCCAGCCTCTCCAGCGAACCAGGGGAGACCACATGATTGTTATGCTCCTCCATGATGTCAGCAGAGGACGACTGTTTGAAAATGTCCGACGTGGAAACCCCGTGATGGAAGTACCTGCAGCTGCTGCCGTGCTTGCAGAACCCTTTGCTGTAGTAATGACACATCTTGACCGGAAACTCAGGCAGGCTGGGCGACCTTCTGCTCGTTCTTCTACCGGACTCGGGGTAGAAGAAGTTGACCGGATTAGGGTCATCCATGGTAAAAAACTGTTGCATTTGATCGGAGTAGTTAGGGACGAATTCGGAGTAATTAGGAGCATAGTGATGATGAAGAGGGACTACTGCTACTTCTGCAGGAGGTTGCTGCTTGTTGTTGTTGTTGTTGTTGTTCATCATCAAGCCGAGGTCTGATTTGGCCCTGTGAACCAATGAGTAGATCGAATTATCCGGTCCAAAGGCTAACCGAACCATCTCTCGCTCCCCCTGGTCTTGTAAGAGGAGGTAGCCTATGATCTTGGAGACGTTTTCTGGGTCTATTTGTTGTATCCTGCTGTACACAGCCTTTGTGGACTCTGTGAAATCCATTTTTTTTTCTTCTGCAAAATCCTTGCAATGGGAATGAAAAGGAAATTTAAACCATGTTTCAACAAAAATATGGGGATGTGTCCCACCCAACTCTTGAGCTGAAATGGAAGTGAGAAGAGCTAAGCAAAATTCTGGCCAAGAATGGCTAGATCAGAAGGCAAACTTGTGACATAGCGAATTTAGCATTCCCGCCAAATTGAAACATATGTTGTCATTTATGAACAATCTGGAATTGATGAGAGTTGCTAAGAAACAATGCATGCCAATATTAGTAAGAGGAAATGGAGAGAAGTTGAAATTTGACAGCAAGCTAGCAAGAAACTTGGCCAAAAGAAAAAGAAAAGATAAAATTAAAGGATTTTTCTTTTTTGGTTTTGACTTTTGAAACCCCAAATAAAAACTATTGCTCTTGACTAGCAATCTAGCCTAGAAAATGAATGTGCATGTGTTAAATATAATTATTAAGATGAAACAAAATTCTCCTTCAAGGTAAGAATGAAGTGGAAACCAGTAGAGAAGAACCAAATGGCTATGCCATCTTTCTTTCCAGGGCATAAACTCATGAGTTTCATTTGAAATTGGAAGCAGTCACATGAAAGCAAGTAAAGAAGAGGAGCGAACACTTTTTCTGTCCACACAAAGGGGGGGAAAAACTTTGATTGTGGGAATTAAAGTCGATGTTTCTGCAAGGCGAAAACCAAATGAAGCAACAGAGAAAGAAAACATAGACACAGAGAACTCCAAAATTTTGGTTTTCCTCGGAGTCTCAACTGTTCCATAACAGCTCTACAAAGAAGAAAGCCAAAACAGGGCATTGAAAAACCAACTTTAAGAAGAAGAAAGAAAAAAAAATAAAAAATAGAATTCGCCATTGAAAACCAAAAACAAGATTTACCCACCAGAGCTTGAAATCACCTGGCTTCTTCTTCTTCTTCTCAATTGAAAAGCATGGGCCCTTCTTTTCTCCTGAAATTGATGATTCCCAACACACTCTGCTCTCCTGTCAGGACTCTGTTTCTTCTCCTTCCGCTGCCGCTGCCGCTTCTATTCTCTCAAAGCTCTCCATTCATCACCGAAAGAAAGACAGCGACTCCCCTCCTATTATACGCCAAAAATTGATAGTAACCAGCATCTCCTTGTCTTTACTAACATCCTTCGTCCTCTACCTTTCTATCTTCTCTCTCTAAAAAAAAAAACAAAGCCCACTTGCCCGAACTCCCTTCCAAACTCAGCAAAAAAAATATTTCAAAACCAAACCCTGGAAGCTATCTTCTTCTTCTGCTACTACTACTTGTGAATTGTACTCAATCTCGCGAGTTTTTTTTTTTTTTTTTAAACTCTCTTCCCCTTTTGCTATAGAGGGTTTAGCAAGCAACTGCTGTTCGTCTCTACCCTTCCTCCCCCTCCTTCTCAGTCTAACTAAATCTCAAGGAAAAAAGAAACGAAATTTAAAAAGGGAGAAAATATTTTTGTTAGAGAAAATTGCGCGAGATTTTTTGCTTTGGAGTCTGGAGTTTCGGGAAACCGTAAAACTATTTTTGAATGTTGAAATGTCCAGTTTGCCCTTTTTCCTCCCCTTCAATCGCTGAAGCCGCAATTACCGGGATTGAATTTGGACGCTTGGATGAAAATCCTTCCTTCTTCGTTCCCCTACATGCTCGCCACGTTCTTCGTAACCGCCCGCCTGAGATTAAAACTAAACCCCGTGAATATAGAAAGCTTCTCTCTAGTGTTCTTTTACTACTATGGTCCTTCAACTTTCGAGCCAGTGCTAATTAGACACTATTTGTTTTACGTGTTCTTTCAAGTTGTCTATACCACCCTTTCGTCTAACTAATCTGCACATTCGTTCTTACACTTTAACCTTAAGAACGAAATCAAAATTTTCTCTGTGTTTCTCTTACGTGAAGTATGAAACCATTTGAAGATGAAAGGTAAGGTTGGCAGTTCCATGTCCGGTAGTTCTACGGTTAGATTTGACCTTAAAAGTGCTTGTAGGATTAGAATATAGACGTGATAAAGTCCTACTTGTTTGATTATTGTTCATGTGTGATTCCCTTAATTTGTTGATAGTTGTTTTTTCCTGTCTCGGTCAGAAATGTAATTTCCAAGAGCGAAATGGGTAATACAGTAAAGTTAAGAGTGTATGATACTATGATGAAATGAATGTTGAGTTTCTTAATCCTACCTGTCAATTTATTGGGTCCCACTTAGGAGATGCCAACTCAGTTCACCGTGATTTGTGCTAAACGGCTAATGCTATTCCCGCGTCCCGCCAGGCCCAACCACCGGAATATTTAGGCGGAGGGAGGGTAACAAAAATCAATACGAAACAAAATATTGGAATTTGCCCAAACCCAAAACAAAGGAAGTGCCACAAGAATAGGGATAACAACGAACGAGTCATATGAATTACGGGTTATTTGTATGGCTGGTGATTGACATTTAAAAAAATATATTTATATCTGGTCACTCGAAATATTTAAATTTATTCGTGGTCACTAAAATTAGTAAATCAGTTAAAGTTTGGTCACTCTCTGTCCGTCTCCGTTAACGACATCAGTTTTCTACTGACGTGGCTAACAGACATGTCTGGTCACCCAATTTAACCTGCCACATCATATGACCCGACGCGCCACGTCAGACTACTATATAACCTAACCCAACCCAGTTCAACAACCAAATCGACCCTCTCTTCTTGACGTTTCAGACAAACTAACCTAAACATTTTTTATTATCAAAGAAATTATCCTAAATCTTGCCTTCACTTTGCCATTACCAATCATCCCTCCAATCTTTAAACTAACCGTCATTGTTCTCCCAACACCAAAACAAAATCGAGCAAGAGTGTCGCAATTCATGGAGTAACTGCTTGATTAATTCAAAGGTCGAGCTCCATAATTATGCGGCACTGCGGCAGATATCGCATCCGAGATCCGACTTGTCGGGACAGTTGAAGATGACGACGGTGGGTTGTTGGGCTTCTTCTCGTAATGCCCCTGCAGTTGACAAAATTAAAGACAAATCTACCGTTGAACCCTCTCTTTTGGATTGTCGACTTGACCGAGAGAAGAGAATGTCGGATTCCGAATCGTCCTGACGGAGAAGGATGGCGGCAGTGGCGATATGAGGCTGAGTTCGGGAGAAGATTCACCGTTTCACGTCATGGATTTGTTCCACCACCCACAACAAAATCGAGCTTGGCCTCTGAATTAATCGGGTAGGTAATCTCTTCTCCAGTAGAACAGTCGATAGAGAGGGATTTAGAGGCAGGGGAAGATGCCCAAGACCAAGTCATTAATGAATGTTATGTTTTCCACGACGCTGCTCAACTACTTTTTCTTGTAGCTTCTCCAAATTTGTTTACTAGATAGGATTAATGGGTTTAACACTCTCTCTAATCTTGTTTCTTATTCTTCTTTGTGGCAACTATACTTGCTTCAACAAGATCATTAAAGGCTCCTGGACTTCCTGCCGCCGCAAAAAAGAAGAGGAAGAAGAAGATGAAGGGTTGGGTTGGTCGGGTTGGGTCACCGGTTGTGTTAAGTTGGGTTGGGTTTAATGACGTGGTGGGTCGAGTATCAAACTTTTTAGTTTAAAATTGGTTGATTAGACACTTTCGTTAGCCACATCAGCATAAAATTGACGGTGCTAACGGAGGTTAACGGAGACTAACGTATAGTGACAAAACTTGGACGGTTTTACTAATTTTAGTGACTACGAATGAATTTAGATATTTCGAGTGACCAAACATGAACGTTTTCTGTAATCTCAGTGACCAATCATAGCGATTCAAGATTATTATGGTGGATTTATGTGTTGATTTTGTGTAGTTATACACGTGCAATCTAGTAGTAGCTTATAATTTTTTTTTAATGCTTTTAGCGTGCAAACCTACCTCTCCTAGCTCCTTTCTCTCCGTTGAGAGTTGAGACACATGTTTATATAAAACCATGAAAATTTTCCACAATTCCACTTATTTGAATGAAACCATGTCAAAAAACACAACTCAAACACTTGCAATGAGATTCATTTTGTAATTCAACGGGGAAACAATTGTATGAACTCGAGAGTGAATCTATTATAGTATCAAATAATTCTTTTTATTTTGCTTTTCATCTTTCACGACAATATCATTCTAAAAGATGTGCTTTAGCATGCTAATAGTTATGTGAACTAATGATAGGAATGATAATCAAAATTAATTTCAATAACTAGAATGGTCAATTAGTTAATTACTTGGAACGAAATGTTAAAGCAATGTTTGGAGCTACGTGGTCAAACTTGTAACTATAAGAGTTAGAAGAGAGGGAACCGGTCAAGAACAAATAATGAAGTAAATAATAATCTTCAATGGTGAACATAATCATTGATTAGGAGAAGGTGAATAATATAAAACAATTATCCTGTTCTACGCTACGCAATATATAAAATAATCATCAGGTGGTTGTCAAATGTCACTTGTCAGCACGTAATCTTTTAAATACCAAAAGAAATGGAATTGTGGAATTGTGTCGGCTTGTATGAAGATAAATATGCAGCTATCTCAATCCAAAAAAAATATATATATAAAAAAATTTTAAGCGACTTTGAGGTAAATATATACGTAAGTCCATATTTTAAGTAAGAAAATGCTTTTAGATTTTGAATTAATTGAACTTTGTGATATACTGATATCTCATTATCGCAAATGGTCATCGAAATATGGGGATCCGTCTCGCGATACTCGTAGACGCCATTGATAGTAATTGTGGAGGATCGAACACTATATTAGTCCGGCCTCGACTTTAGGATTAAAACCAAAATTTGGTCTGCGAACTTCAGAGTTACGGGTTCGAGAGTATAATTATGTGTGGAAAAGTGTATTCACACCCCACAACACCCAAAAATTGGTACCAGTTAAATTAATAAGTATTTAAGGTTGATTGTATTATAATTTTCTCTTTATTTGCTTATTTAATTATAGGATTCAATTAATTAAGTGTTTATTATTTCATGATTCTATCATACGTCTATTGATGTGAATCTTGAACGCGAAGAAAAAGTTTTTGGTTAGTTGGACTCGAACCTATTGGTTGCCTACGCACTCGAGTAAACGGGATCAAAGTCCATGTTGTTCGATTCTTTGAATGATTCATGGTGCGATATTAACATGCTCTATTGATTGTGAATAAGATAATGATGAGCTTCCAATGGAAAATGTAATTTTGATAATTGTAATGTGGTAATCTAATGATTGATGACTTTAAGAGAAGTTTCATCGTAAATACTATCATGGTTTATTGACCATGATCTCGTAGTAATAATTTTTAGGATAAAAATGCGTGAATGAGCAAATGATAACATAAGGAAGTTAGTAATTCCAATGGGAGTTTAGCATGAGAATATTTTGAAAAGGATATGTAGTTAGTGTTAACATTGGAATCATACGATAATAGACTTGGTTTTACGTATTAAAGTTTCTTAAAATTGAAAATTAAACAAGATTAGTATTTTCGCAAATGGTAGGAAGCCACCCTAGTGGTTTAAAATGTTGATTTGGACCTGATTAGTATTTTTTTTAACTTCGTTTTAGAAGAGTGGCAAAGACAGGCAAATTTCAGAACAAAGTGGGGGTATTTTAGTTTTTTCAGCTCTAAGTATATAAACCCCTTCAACAACAAAACCTAGCCTTCATCTCATCTCGACCGATTCCAAAACTGAATTAGAAGGGATCCCCTTGAAACAAAAGAAATGTGTACTTCCCTGAACTCAGTTAATTGGGTCTAAATGAGTTTTGAAATGGGTAGAAAATGAGATGAATGGGTCTAAATGAATGTTTAAGAAGGTAGAAATTGAGATGAATGGTGATAATTGGATAAATGATTATGCTGGTTTGTGATTAAGGGCTACCAACCTTCCTTCTCTTGTTTTGTGAAGGGCTTGGCCTTTGTTGGAGTCTCCATTATGCTCCTGCTACCTCTTGTGCTCTTCCTTAATTGTATTTCATTTCCGTTTTTGTCATATTGTGGTGTTGGTTTTGGCCAGTGGCGGATCCAGGGGGTGGCCACCCCGGGCCCCGGCCCAGCCCTCCTCTGGATCCATAGTTAGTATAGGCCTTATGAATTTTTTGATATTAGGTATTCGGCCCAATGCTATTTTTATAATAAAATTGGATATAATTAGTAAATTGATTTAGATGAACATATTCAAATCACTACTCTAAATTTAGCCAAGAAATTCTAGCCCCAAAGATTTTTCGTCTAAAAAAAACATTGAAACCTAAAATTCTAAAGCATAACAGACTAAAAGAAATATAAGGTTTGTTACCTTGAAAATTTACTAGACAACTGGTGGTATAGGGATGGACACATAATGCAAATTGATATTGATTTGTCTAGTGTTGATGCTGCTCGTTTCAACAACTACAGAGAGAACCTCAGAGAACCTTTTGAACAAAGAAACATGTAAAAACTGATATGCACAATAAATGAGCGATGAATTTCTTGCCAATTGCTCAAGTATTTTATTTGGGACAGTGTATACTATTGGTATGAATGTGGACTACATTATTGATACATTTTCTAAATTAAGATACCGTTGTGTACAATTTACATTGTAAAAAAACTATAATCATTAATTTTTTTATGGTTCTAATTTTCTAATAAAATGCGGCCCAGTGCTCTTTTGTGTTCTGGATCCGCCGCTGGTTTTGGCTAAGGAGAAAAGGAAAGGTTGAAGAGAGAGTTCTTTGGTTTCTCTTGCTCTTCTATATTTTTGTTCTGTTGGTTTTGATTGCTTTTTTTTTCTGCCTGTTTTGTGAGGAAAAGTAAAAGGAAGTACCTAGAAGAGGAAGAAGAAGCAAGAAGATCCTTTTGTTCTTTCCTTTTTTATGTAAGAAGAGGGTGTATGTGTGCCCCATGAGAATAAGAGCCCGTCCTCGGTTTTATAGGAGAAGAGGGCACTGTTGGGCCATTTGGTGGGGGGTTTTGATTGGCTAGTTTAAAATCTACAAATAAATATAAGAGAATGTCAGGGTAAATGAATTGCCACATAAGCCTCTGCTGGATAACCCGCATAGTGTAGAGGGGCAAAGATGTAAATGAAACAATCATTCTCTCTCGATGTGTGGCCCTAATAAAGAGCTCAGCAGAATCCCAATAACCTTCGCTCCCTAGACCCCCTCTTTCTCTTCCATCGGTGCTACCGTCTCTCCTAGTTCGTGGCTCCTTTCCCTTATGAAATCAATATACATTCTTATCAAGTTGCTTAGACACGCAAGAAATTAATAAGCTTCTTAATGCCCACCATAAATTAATGGCTACTGCCCGTGGGCAAAATCATCAGGCAAAAGTTGTACAACTACCTAAAAAAAAGATGTAGAGCTATTCTCACTTTCCCTTTTCTTTCACATTTGCCGGTCTTGTTCAATTCTGAAATTTTGTATGTTACGTTATCTGATTGGATGTCACCTTAATTTAATAAATTTGGCCTGGAGATTCCTTGTATGAGTGTGACTCGGATTCTTTGATTTGGGGAGGAAGTAAGGCCTTCTAGAAGTTCTTTGGGCTTGGAGACCGAGCGGCATCCTGGAGGTAGGTGGAGGCGTCAAGCTATTTCTACTTGGATTGGGTTGCTAGGACCCAAGCAAATTCTCCTAGAAATTTGGGCTTGAGCTGAGTGACTTTGGACTTGCGGTGGTCAAACTCATCTTGAGGCCGCCATCGGTTCCTTCTGCAGCTTGAGCTAAGTTTTCTAGTGGTCTCCTCTTGGGTTTTAGTTAAGACTTATAGAAGAGTTTCTCTCCTTTAGTCTTCCAATAGGTGAACCCTCTTGATCTTCTCAAATATGCACCACTGGTACTCAATAATTTTACAAGCTTGGAACTCAAGTATTCTAGGTTGTGTTTTACCTTGAAAAGTATACAACCATACCAAAACGACAATTTTTTTTTTTACAAAATCGCAATCTAAGTATAATAATATTTCATTGATCAAATAGTTACGATATTCATATAAATTCAAGTAAATACTCCTAAAGATACATCTTATCTTACTATATATTATGGTTTTTCAAAAACAACTTCTTGCCACATAAGCACTTGGAGAATTCACAAGTTGCCAAGGTGGACAATTTTTGTACAAGCAAAAAAATTAGTTAATGAGCTATTTATGAACTTATCTCTCTCTTCTTTTAATGATGTTTTCTTTTATTCAATAATTCTTTTTAATTTTCATATTATATCTATGTTTGTAGAAAAGACTAATGTTTGTAGAGTTATATATCACATTTAGTTAAACAAAAAATATATTATTAAACTTGATCAAGTAAATTTTCTACTGTTTTTTACTTAAAGTAAATAATAAGTTATAGGGTATGCCTATGGAGACATGCATGTCACCCGTAACTTGCACTTTTAGGTCGACCTTATATAGGATTAGGTCGACCTAATATGCACTTTTAGGTCGATCTAATCTACACTTTTAGGTCGACCTTATATAGGATAAGGTCGACCTAATATGCATTTTTAAGTCGACCTTATATAGGATAAGGTCGACCTAATATGCACTTTTAAGTCGACCTTATATAGGATTAGGTCGACCTCTTTGGGAAGCGCATGGATGGCATGTACGACTACATGGAGTATATTTCCACCTAGATGACAGACATGTACGACTACATGGGGCAAATGACCACCCAGATGAGTACACTGCAGGTGACCGTGAATGAGATGCGAGATGAGTTTCGATCTTTCAATGGAAGATACATGCATCCCACCACATCCGACTACCATAATGCTAGCAACACCAATGAAGAAAATGTGGATGAGGGAGAGAGAGGTACATGGCATCCATGCGCTTCCCAAAGAGGTCGACTATTTGCTATAAAAGGTCAACTGCGTCGTTGAACCTCACAAAACTGAAACGGCATATTAGGTCGACCTAATCCTGTATAAGGTCGACCTAAAAGTGCATATTTGGTCGACCTAATCCTATATAAGGTCGACCTAAAAGTACAGATTAGGTTGACCTAATTCTATATAAGGTCGACCTAAAAGTGCAAGTTACGGTGACATACATGTCACCGTAGCAAAGTCCTAAGTTATATGTTATTGAAAATTTTAAACAAACACACACACATAAACAATAATATTTTCATCGATTAAACAAAATATAACGATGGAAATAGAGAAAATAAATGTTAGAAAATCAATCTACTTTCAAAAATGAACTATGTTATTTTATATTTTTGGCTATTAAACACTCTCTTATTTAGAGATGGCAACCAAACCCATGGTCGCAGGTACCCAACCGTCTCCGACCCAATCAATACGGGGAATCTCCGCATTGATTGGGTATGGGGAAAACCCGCAAATTTTTTGATGGAGATGGGCAGATATGCTTTTGAAATCCCCATCCCCATACCCAAACCCACCCCAATGCAGAAAATATAACATCCGCTTATGTAATTGATGGCAACCAAACCGTAATTTCATCCACTTATGTATCAGTTCCATAATTTTGGGCAGGTAGTACCCATATTTTTTATGGTGAGTAGCTGATGGGGTGGGTATTACCCATGGCCATGGGTATCCGAAAACCGCGGGTATGGAGATGAGTTTGTAAAACTTTTCAACGTATGGGTATGGGGCGGGTATGAGTATAGGTATTTGAAAATGGGGATGGTGATGGTTTAGGCAAACCCACCCCATTGCTATCCCTTCTCTTATTTCTAATTAATATATCTATAAAATAAAATAAGTATTATATAGTAAAAGGTTTGGATAGAAAATTGATGATGTACACGTATTATATGGCACGTGAGTGTTAGAGAAATCTTTGTTGACGACGTATTATGTACGATAAACATTATGTGTCATCAACCACTGACCTAGCATTAATCAAACATGGGTTGACAATTTTGGTTTAATAGTTGAATCTCTTCTACATTAGAGGCCTTTATAGTTAGAAGACTCTAAACCGAGCTATTAGGTTAAAAATGAAGAATCTTTATAAGCATGAGATCAACAAGGCAATTCTAATAAGTCATTTGGTTGCATGGTTGTGAGTATGTGACTCCATACCAAATTTTGGCAATAAAAAAAGATTTACCATATCAAAATGTCAAAACAAAAATGTTAGTTTGTAACCGTAAGCAATATGTATATAGATCGAGTTATCCTATCCACAAAATTTTGTTGCGTATTCCATTGAACGAGGTGTGTTCAAAGGTCTTAATTAGGGTTACAAAACAAAGTAAACTCTTTATATACGTTTAGATATTAACAATAGATGTGTCTATAATACATCCAAGAATTAATCCGTGTGAAATGTCACAATGTTTGTATAAGTTTTTTTTTAAAATCAACTTTGTCAAAAAAATAATAATTTAATTCATTAAATGATACGACATTTTTAATGCACCTATATCTATGTGCATTGTAGTTGTTGACATGATTTATCAATTATTAAGATATATAATACAAATTTTTGTTCCAGAAGTAACACAAAAAATAAGGAAAATTTTGCAAATGTACATTAAAAAAGTTGGAACGTTATACACTAAAGGATCATGTTAAGACGAGAACCCTTGAAAGTGTGTGAGAGTGTCTTGGTTTGAGATTCTTATAAGCTAACATGTAGACAACAACCATGGGTTGAAGGTTAATACAAATTTCAAGAATTAGCAATTGGTACAAATTGATTAAATAAAATTTAATAACTATACCTTTCAGAATTTTCAGTATTTTAACCAAATCTTTTGTATTAAATATTTTGTATTGCATCAAAATATTAACCAGTTTTATGTTATTTTTAATAATTTTTAAAATCTTTTCTTAATTAAAATACAATTTTTTTTAAAGGTATAACTATTAAATTTTTTGCTTACAAAAATGCTAACGGGAGTTAACGTTTGGCTAATACTTTGTATTTTGAAAGGTATGGCTGATAATTTTAAAGTTTGAAAGATTTTGTTAATAAATTGTATTTACTCTATTGTATAAGATACTATATTTGCGTGTCTTGATAGACAAATTTTGACATAAGATCCTCAGCAGAGACTCAATGAACATTTACATAAAAATAAGTCAAGATTAGATAATTTGATCATCGTAAGGAGTATGGCGTGTGTCAAGTTTCACTTGGGATAACCACATTTTATCCAATAATCAAGTATTTCTATCCAATAATCTGGACTCTTAATAATTTTTTAAGAGTTTGTCCTAACTCGAGAATCACGAATTGTTATATATTTTATAATATTAGAAATTTGAGTGGCTTGGTTGACAAACTTTTGTATATATTCTAAATGTGACGTGACAAACCTTTAAAATATGATTTATGGTTGGAGAATCGAAACCTATGAACATCATAGGTGGGTGTGCTAAATATTGAGAATTTTTAATATGAACATATAGCATACTCACTTATGAAGTGTGAGCATAAAAAGTTAGAAGATTAAAAAATTTTAAACATATAGATAAATTAATTTTTATAAATGATGAATAAAATTTTCCGGCCAACGGGCCGGGTAAAAAACTAGTTGAGAGAAGGGGGAAATGTATTAAATATTGGAGGGATAAACACTTTAATCTAAGTATTAGCATCTCTTCTTCCCTTAATATTCGTATTCCAACATTTTTCATTCTTCCTCCCCCACTCCAGCTTGCATTCCAGCCAACATTCCTTCTTCTTCCTCATATTATTTTCATGAACCACTTCCTAACTCGACTGTCCCACTTCGACAGTCAGATAAGATTCATGGTCCACCAAAGAAATTGAGTGATTACTTTCCCCCCTAATAGTAATGCTAAATATCCTATTTCTTAAGTTCAATCTTATCATAGGTTATCTCCTACTTATGGTTGTCTCAAATGAAACTGAACCAAGTACTTACAATGAGACTGCCAAAGACCCAAGATGAGTTGAGGCAATGAATTTAGAACTGCAAGCATTGGCAAACAATAGAAGGTTTTAAGGCTATGTTAGTCGCCAAAGGGCCTTGATATTTAGAAACCTTTTTTCCTCGAGTTAAACTTACCATTGTTCGTACTTGACTTGCTTTAGCTTCTACTAAGAATTAACAAGTGCAACATTTAGATGTTAACAATGTTTTTTACATGGTGGTTTGGTAAAAGAGGTTTACATGAATCCTCCTCCATGCTTGTTTTCGCCTTCTACGAATCTAGTTTGTAAAATAAATAAATTGATGTATGTCCTTAAGCAGGCTAGTTGGCAATAAAATCACATAATAACTCAATTTGTTCCTCATGCAAGTTATACTCTATCTAAGACAAATTATTTGTTGTTTACTAAGTCTTACATGGGTAAATTTCAGGTTGTCTTAGTATATATTGATGATGTCATATTAGCAGGTGATGATATTGATTCTCTTAACCTACTTAAATTCCAATTAGATGTTGCCTTTAAGATCAAAGATTTTAGACATCACTAATATTTTTTAGGTTTAAAAATAACTCGTACACTACTAGTTTTTCAATTTGTCAACACAAATAAACTCTAGATTTGTTTAGTAATGAATATTTATTGTTTGTGAAGCTTGATGCCATACCATTAGTTGTTGGAAGTCAGTTATCCATCCATGATGGTGAACCTCTTTTTGACCGTAAGTTGTTTCGTAGACTTGTAGGTCGTCTTTTATATCTATATCATACTCGGTTCTTGCAACAATTAGACTTGGAATCTCGTAGGTCGATAACAAGGTATTGTGTATTCTTAGGATACTCGGTTCTTAGCTAGAGATCAAAGAAGCAACCCACTGTATCTCGATCCTCAATTGAATTCGAGTATCGTGCAATTGCAAATTTGGCATGCGAAGTTCAGTGCCTGCATGCTATTTTTTAGGATCTTGGAGTTCATTTTAAATCTCCTACCAACTTATTTTGCGGTAATCAATCCACTATTAAACTAGCTGAGGATCATGTTTTCTATGTTCGAACAAAACATTTTGAGATAGATTATCACATTATTCGTTATCGTATATTGTCATGATTAATCAAGGTGCTACATGTTAGTAGCGAGAAATTTTTGATGGTTTCGCAAAGTCTTTGTCGAGTTCTTTATTTTTAGGTTGGATTTCCAAGTTAAACCGTTTGGACATCTACGCTTCAGCTTGTGGGGGCTGCTGGAGGACTCAAGACTATATAGTTTAGGTATTATAATGTAACGTTTGTTATATACTATTTTGTATTGTAATTAGTCGGTACTATATAATACTAAAATGTAATAAAGATAATGTAAGTTTTGATAATCATGGAATAAGAAAAGTAGACAGCTCTCTTCTCAAAGATTTAACTTAGAATATGGAAAATCACAAGCTAACTAAGCAGCTCTCTTCTCAAAGATTCAACTTAGAATGTGGAAAATCACAAGCTAACTAAGCAGCTCTTAGCTAGATAGGCCATCAAGGTTGTCAATCTGGTTTAGCCTGTTGGCCCGATTTGGCAAGTGGGTTGAGGATTAATGGTTTGATTTTTTTAGCCTGGTTAAATTTGGATGTATGAAAAAATTCATTATATTGTTCATATATTTACAAATTATATCAAATCTCTCATAACATATGGGTAATAATATATAATATTACACCAAAATACTAGTTTGTACTTGGATCCAACATATATAGTGAAAATTCAAACACACTAATAAAATATCAATATTCAAATGTTCAATTTAGCAAACCAAAATTAAGACTACGCAAAGAAAACCTCGAAAAAGATAAAATTTACATAGCAAAAGGAAAAACGATGATGTATAACTTCCAATCGAGGATCGACCTTGCATGCCATTGTACATAAGAATCTAAAACCCAAACTAGGGATGGCAATTTACCCACCCATGGGTAATTTTGCCCAAACCCAAGTAGACCCATTTATTATGGGTAGGGTTTGGGTGATGTGTGTATGGGTTTGGGTTAGATATGGATATTATCTAAATGGGTATGGGTTGGATATGGATATCCATTTACTTGAGAGTGTTTTAACTACACATGCAAAAATTGGACCTATTTGTAAAAATTGAAAAGTTTAGGTACCAAAATGTAAGACCAAAAAATTTTAGGTACCAAAACGTAATTTTCCATCGATATTTTGAGGACTTATATGCAAAAAAAATTAAATTTAGGTACTAAATATGCATATCTATTAAGTTTAGGTACCAAACTGTAATTTGTATTTGGGCATGGGTACAAACCCAAATCCAACCCAAAGTAAATGGGTATGGGTACAAACCCATCAAACTTTATCCATATCCATATATTTGGATTTCATACCCAACCCAATTGGGTTGGATAGTAAAATACCCATGGGTATGGGCAAAATTGCCATCCCTAACCCAAACCTCAAAGGCAGGCAAGGCAATTCCATCTTTCAGAGATAGACAGCTTGCTATTCACATGTTATATATGATTAATATACCAATTGACATTTATTATATTATATTATATTATGATTCATGTGTTTTTTGTTTGGCGAACTTGTGTGGTTCACAAGCATAAGACGACCAATCCCATAAAGAAATAAAAGCCGGCCTGGCTTCTTCTTTTTGCTTCTGGTGTGTGTGTGTTTTGCCTATCTACTTGAGACCAATCCTTATCCACTCTGCGGCCAGCCTCAGCCGTTAGACGCATGTCGAGAATCGAAGATGATACAGACTTTCTTACGATTGGGACCTCACCAGTCACCACCACCCATGCGACTAGTAACCGGATAAACTTTTGTTTGTCCACTTCATTATTATTACTCATCAAATTATCATTTATAAGAGTAGTAAATATAGGTTGGAGAGTACGTCTTATTCATCATAAAAAATTCTAAAAATCATTCAAATTATCTCAAAAAATAAATCATAATTTTTTTATTAAATTCAATTTAATAATTAAGGGGCAATATTGTTGTCGATCATATAAAGCAGACAAGGTTGGGAAACGAAGAAAATGAAGCAAAAAAAAATTAATTCAAGTTGGATGGTCTTAGTTTATATCAAATAATTTTTTCATAATTTTTGTGGCTAAAATAGTGAATCAGTAGACTAGTCAAACTGGGATGGTTCATCTGGTTTTATCTCAAACCGATAATAATTTTTCGATTCATCTGCAACCACTAAGCAAATGAATCGAAACCATTATTATAACTTGTTTGGTAGTTCTAAAGCCTTGGATCCGCCGAACCAAGCTCTGATACCACTTGTCATAACTGGGCTGCTCATTAGTACGACATTGTCCGCTTTGGGCCAAGCCCGCACGGTTTTACTCTTGGGTGTCCTCCCCAAAAGGCCTCGTACTAATTGGGCTAGGTGGACTCTAATATACAAGGGTCCCTTCCCTTGTATTACCGATGTGGTACTTGGATTGTCCCATAACAATCCTCCCCTCAAGACAAGGACCTCGTACTTCGTGTCCTCACCTCAGCGATTATCTTGATCGACCAAACACCTTGTATCGATTGGCTTCTCGCTACAAGGATTTTCCCAAACACGGAACTCTCTTTGATCCGCCAAACAAACATGGATCTCTCCTAGATCCACCAGACAGACGCAGACCTCCCTTGATTCGCCAAACCAGATGTAGCCCAAACATGGATCTCTCCTAGATCTACCAAACAGACGCGGACCTCCCTAGATCCGCCAAACCAGATGCAGCCCAAACGTGGATCTTTCATGTATCCACCAAACATACGCATATCTCAAATCCCGAGGTCACCAACTAGGGTCCCACCAAACTGACGTCCACCACCCCGGATCCGCCGAACCAGACTTTGATACCACTTGTCGAAATCGGGCTGCTCAATTAGTACGATATTGTCCGCTTTGGGCCAAGCCCGCACGGATTTACTCTTGGGTATCCTTCCCAGAAAGCCTCATACTAATTAGGCTAGGTGAACTCTAATATACAAGGGTCTCTTCCCTTGCATTACCAATGTGGTACTTGGATTGTCCCATAACAATCCTCCCCTCAAGACAAGGACCATGAACTTCGTGTCCTCACTTCAGCGATTATCTTGATCCGCCAGACGCCTTGTATCGATGGGCTTCTCGATACAAGGACTTTACCAGACGCAGAACTCTCTTTGATCTGCTTCCCAAATGTGGAACTCTCTTTGATCCGCCAAGCTCAAACGTGGATCTCTCCTGGATCCACCAAACATATGTGAATCACCTTTGACCATCCAGACAAACATAGATCTCAAATCCCGAGGTCATCAAATGAGAGTCCACAGAACTGACGTCCACTGCCCTGGATAGAACCAGACTCTGATACCACTTGTCATAACAACGGGGTGCTCAATTAGTACAATATCGTCCGCTTTGAGCCAAGCCCGCACGGTTTTACTCTTAGGTGTCCTCCCCAAAAGGCCTCGTACTAATGAGCTTGATGGACACTTATATACAAGGGTTCCTTCCCTTGTATTTCCGATGTGGTACTTGGATTGTCCCATAACACTTCTAATGGTCCTTCCGTTAATTCGGTTCAGTTCTCATAAAACTGATCAGGAACTTGGTTTAGGTAGTCGAATTTTAGAGCAGAACCACTTAGCATTCCACTCCCAGCACTATTTATATTTTCAGTAATTCTTCTTCATTTTCTAACATCGCACTATTTATCTGAACCTCCTATTTAAGGGTTTTCCAAAAAAAAAAAATTCTAAATGAGCGCTACTTCACAGATATTTCCCAGTTGATATTGTTTTTGCTCACATGGCAGGGAGAAGGCATATGTCACCAACTCACCATTTAGGTTGGAAACATATAATATGTCACTTGATTGAATGACGACATATGTACCGTGATGTGGACGTATGGGAGAACATGCTGACAAAGCTTTTTTTTTTTTACTTTTTGATGCCTGATTCGGTCCCAAATGTACACATTTTACCCCTCAATTCTTATTCGTTTAGCTTAGTATTCCATCGTTCCTCGACATATTTCACGCTAGGTTGTGTTTGTTTTGATACATTTCAGACCTACCACGTGTGGAAGGGTCGAGGTTGAATTTTGGGATAATTGGAGGTCAAAAAGTGCAAAAACCGAAGAAAAGTCCGAACTGCCTCGTAACAGTGAAGTGAAGGCGTCCCAGGAAACTGTCGCAGTTCACGAGCGGACAAGGCAGTTCACGGTCTCCTAAGACCGTGAACTTCGACCACAAACCGTGAACACCGAGGCGTCCAACGAGGTTCCAGAAGTTACTGACGACAAGGCAGTTCACGATCTCTAAGATCGTGAACTGGGGCCATTGACAGTGAAGTGGTGCGTTTTGGACGATGTTGAGTTCACGGACGCGTTTAGGTGTTCACGGCCGTGAACTGGTCAACGCGTTCGTGAAATTATCACTTTCGGGCAAATATGAAGACAATAGCGGGGAAAGAGAAAGGAGAGCTGGTTTTTGGAGAAAAAACACTTCTTTCTCTAGGGTTTCAACCTAAAACAGCGAAGGGGAGTTCTAGTGAGAGAGAGAGTTCTTGAGTGATCTTGGAGCATCATTGGAGGCTTGGGTGAAGGATTCAAGCCTAGAAGAAGAAGAAGATCTTGAGCTCAAATTTGTAACCCCTCTCTTCTCTCTATAGAAACTCACTCTTTTATCTTGGGTGTTGTAGATCCCTAACTAATACTTTGTAATTACTTGTTTAGATAGAATGATTTTGTATGGGTTTGCATCAATTTGAGTATTAGAGGTATTTTTATGGTGATTGTGCTTAATTGTGCTTTCCAAATCTTGTGTGCTTGCCTAACCTAGATTAGAGGAAAACCACACCTTTTTAGGTAGGCTTGACAAGCTTGGGTTTACTGGGCACTTTGTGCCTACTATCTAGGTTAGAGATGAGCACCCCCCCTTGACTCAAGTTTGCATCTAGGTTGGTTGTGATTAAACCAATCAAACTCCGGTTTGAGGGAGAGACCTAGGCAACCCCTAGAGACTGAGTGAGAGGATCGATTCCGTGACAAATCGATCTCTAGTGAATCCATCCCGTGACAAATGGATCACTAGTTGCTCCTCCTATCGGTTCCTCTAGACTTGGTGAATGGATCGATCCCGTGACAAATTGATCCTAGTGAATTGATTTCGTGACAAATCGATCACTAGTTGCTCACCCCCGCGGTTCACAACCACCTACGCCACACTACTCCATTCAATCCAAGGAGCCATGGTAGCTAGTTAGGGGGAAGCAACTCCCGGGTGAAGCTCCCTTAGTTAGACTTTTCCTTTATTTACTTTTCCTTGCTAGTTTAGTTTGTAGTTTTCTTAGTGTTGAAACCCAAAACCGTTTTGCTAGATAACAACTTAAGCGATTGAAGTAGGGGTACATGGACCGGCCCGAGTCGATATTTAAATACTTGCTCTATACTACACCCGATTAGAGTTTAAAAACTTGGACTCTAGTCGGGATTAATTTGTGGTGTATTTTCGTGCGAGTCACTCCCATTATATGCACACAAAAAATTAAGGGTAGTTTCTTTACAAGTTTTCTTGAAAAAAATAATGTTATGAACCTCAAAATTAAAAACAAAATGAGAAAAGTGCTCTCAGCACGTTCATCCAAGTATCTAGGTCAGCAGTACATAGGGTAAAATACTTCGAGTACCACTTAAGTTTGAGAATTGGGGCAGACATACCACTTAAATTTGAATAGGGTGTTGGGTACCACTGAACTCTATTATTTGTGCACCCGGTACCACTTAAGTTTAATGTTAAGTGCATTCCGTTAAAGTTAATAGAGTATTATTGGAATATTTCATTTTCTAAATTAAGAAAATTTCTTAATTGATCCTTCTACTTTTCTTATTGTAAAAAATAATTTTGACTTATGAAAAAATCAATTTTTATGATTTAGTTGGTATCCTCTTTTGAAGACTTGATACAAAATTAATTTTTGAATAGAAAATTTAGAATTGATTATCATTATAAGTATTTTTAATTATCATTATGTTTTCTAATAATGGAATTATTACCTGAAGCAAATATATCGTATGAATTCTGTTTAGTTGGAATCCTCTTTTGAAGACTCTGATACCAAACCAATTTTTGAATAGGAAATGTACAATCAATTATCATTATAAGTATTTTTAATTATCATTATGGGTTATAATAATTGAATAATTTGCTGAAGCAAATATATCCTATGAATTCTATATCGGTATAAATAATCTGAGGATGTTATATTTAATTCTCGTACATCATGTTGATGTTGTATAATTTTCTATGTTAAATATACTTGTAATTTTCTTATATTATATTGTAGATGTTTCAATTTAATTAAATTTATAAATTCTAATTCTCTTCCTATAGTCATATTTTCTTTTCTAGATTTGTTACGGAATGTGGTAGCTTTTATAGTTTATTTATTACTTGGTTTCTTTCCGTCTCTTTTCGTTCTAAATTTTCTTCAATTACTGGAATCTGTTTAATTCTTTCTTACTGTGTTCCATTTATCCTTCTTTGATCTTGATGTATTGATGATCGATTAGGTTCTATTTTAACTATTTTTAATGGTACTTCTAATTGAATTAGGAGATAAAATAGATATTCTAATATTGATTTTAAATATTTATTATTTTATTCTATATATTTATTATTCTTGTTTATATTTGTTTATTATTTTTACTAATTTATCTATTTTATTGACAATTTTGATTAGCCATTTTAGTTATATTATGTTTAGAAGGTTTTTTAATTTCTACATTAGATAAAAACTTATTGAAATATAGTTTTGGATGTTTTTAAAAGTTTTGGATACCAAAAAGTAATTAAATTTTTGGGTTTGATGGAAAACTGGACGGATGCACATTTTGGCGACTTTAATGGTACACGACGCCCTATTCAAATTTAAGTGGTATGTCTGCCCCAATTCTCAAACTTAAGTGGTACCCGAGATATTTTACCCACAGTACACATGTCGCCAGTTAGTCAAGCGACATATCATATGTTGCCAACCTAAGTGGCGACATATTCCTTCTCCCTGCTATTTCAACAAAAATACCACTATATTAGAAAATATTTGTGAAGTACTGCTATTTTGGAATTTTTATTAATTTTTTTTTTGGAATAACCCCCTATGTTGCTTAAGAATTAATATGGTAGCTATAGTTAAATTGATGCATTGTTATCAATGCATGCATAATAATATACATGTATATAAGAAAATTGGTTTATTATAATTTACATTGTTTGGTTTATGTGATAATTATTGTAGTACTTAGATAAGTTATATTGCTTTTTGGGAAAATGTCATTTGTACCTTTTGTTTTTTTTTTCTATATCAGATAAGAGATAACAACACACATAAAAAGGTAGGGGCATGGTTGTTTGGTTATGGGGATAGTTATATTTTTTTTTTTTTTTTTGATAACGAGGAACACCCTCCACGGTCACCACATTTTGTGATGCCGTAGTCAGGCTAAACCCCGGGACCTCCGCCGGCGGTCCGGGTGATAGCGGGATGCCTCCGGGAACACCATGGTGGCGGTGAGGATCGAACCTGGGACCTTATGGTCACCAGTCCTCCTCCCTTACCACCAGGCTATGTGACCTTTGGCTATGGGGATAGTTATATTGATTCATTGTCATCAATGCATGCATAATAAAAACCCCAACAATCACAATGAAACAATCTCACAAAAAACTTGAGATTTAACTATCACTCATTTTAAGTGATAGTCTGTGTCACATCAAGCAAATAATTAATAATGTATGTATTGTTTGTGCAAAAAATTCAGAAAAATAACGCAGTGTAGACAATATATGCATTGTAACTATTTCAACCAAACTATCACCACAACCAAACAACCCATAGTTAAACGAAAAAAAGACTCAACAATCTCAAAAATATCACAAAAACCATGAGATTTAACGATTACTCCTTTTGATTGATAGTTTGTGCCACATCAAATAAACAATGCATGTATTGTTTGTGCAAAAAAATTCCAAAAAAGAAAAAATAACGTATTGTGAACAATGCATACATTGTAACTATTCCAACCAAACAATCAGCAAACCATTTTTTTCAAGGGAGTTCTTGTTATGAATGATTCATAGCAAAACGCAATGGATTAGGCATCAAGTTTGGGTCTCAATGATTCATAAGCAGGTTAACAAAAAGAAAAGACTGTTCAGCCCAATCAGAAAAGTCCAGCAAAGTTCGTCAGCTGTTTGAGCCCAAAGATTGAAAGTAATCGGTTGAGTGAGCCCGCTCAGGCCAACGAAGCCGTTTTAGTTGAACCAGAGCCCAAAAACAGTGAAACGCTCTGTCGTTTGGATGCCAACAGTGTACAGTCAGTCATCCCTCGGAAGAAATTGTTGTCTCGACGATTACTTTCCTGCTTCGTCGCCTGCAGGCTGAAAGTTTCTTTCCTTCCAGCAAAAACTGGAATTCTCATCTGGAATTCCGTTCTGTGTGCTTCCTTAGTGATCCAAGCCATCAAACCAGTGGAGGAAATTCCGTTCTGCATCTTCTACAATGTACCAGTGGAGGAAATTCGACTTCTTCGAGGACAAGTACGGCGGTAAGAGCTCGATTCCGGACGAAATCTCCGGTAAGATCGAGTGCTCTTCCAGCGGTAGAGGCAAAGTGGTGATCGGCTGCAACGACGGCACCGTCAGTTTCCTCGATCGTGGCCTCAACTTCAATTCAGGATTCCAATCTCACTCTTCCTCCGTCCTTTTCCTCCAGCAGCTCAAGGTTTCCACTTCTTCTTCTTTCTTCCTCCACATTTCCATTGATTTCCTCTCAAAATTTGATTGATCTTTTGTTGATTGGTTAGTTCCTTGAAATTACAGCAAAGAAACTTCCTGTTAACTGTTGGCGAAGATGAGCAATTAGCTTCCCACCAATCCGCCATGTGCCTCAAGGTTTTTGACCTCGATAAGCCGTCGCAGCAACAGGAGGGAACTAGCTCAGCCGCTGCTACCCCTGATTCCATTGGCATATTGCGCATTTTCACTAATAATTTCCCTGAGGCCAAGGTACTGGCGAAATCTATCTATCTATATTGATGGCTTTATAGATCATGGCAAATGCTGAAGAAAAAAATCAATGAAATGTGGTTGCAGATTACTTCGTTTTTAGTACTAGAGGAAGCACCTCCGATACTACTGATAGCTATTGGGTTAGACAATGGCTGCATTTACTGCATCAAGGGTGACATTGCTAGAGAGCGAATCCAACGTTTCAAGCTGCAGGTCGATAATGCTTCAAACAAGAGTCAATTGCCTGTTACGGGTCTGGGTTTTAGAGTGGATGGCCAAACCCTTCAGTTGTTTGCTGTGACTCCTGATTCAGTGACTTTGTTCGGCCTGCACAGTCAACCACCGAGGAAGCAGACTTTGGATCAAATTGGTTCTAGTGTAAATAGTGTTGCAATGAGTGATCGGTCGGTAAGTGCTTACAGTGGCAATGGTAGTAGTTATGTTCTTGTTGGTTATGAGTTCGTGCATACATATAAACTTTTATGTGTCTGGTTTTGTTACCAGGAGTTGATAATTGGCCGACCGGAAGCGGTCTACTTCTATGAAGTTGATGGGCGGGGTCCTTGTTGGGCATTTGAGGGGGAGAAGAAATTCATGGGGTGGTTTAGAGGCTACCTTTTATGTGTTATATCAGACCAGAGAAATGGCAAGGATACTTTCAATGTTTATGATCTAAAGAACCGGTTGATAGCCCACAGTATAGTGGTTAAAGAAGTTTCTCACATGCTTTGTGAATGGGGTAACATCATACTTATCATGAGTGACAAATCGGCTTTGTGTATTGGCGAGAAAGACATGGAAAGCAAGCTTGACATGCTTTTCAAAAGAAATCTTTACACCGTGGCAATCAATCTGGTTCAGAGCCAGCAAGCTGATGCTGCAGCTACTGCTGAAGTTCTCAGAAAGTATGGAGATCATCTGTATAGCAAGCAAGATTATGATGAAGCCATGGCTCAGTACATTAACACGATTGGTCACCTCGAACCTTCGTACGTGATTCAGAAGTTCCTAGATGCACAGAGGATACACAACCTTACAAACTATCTGGAGAATTTGCATGAAAAGGGGCTCGCTTCAAAGGACCACACAACTCTTCTCTTGAACTGTTATACCAAACTGAAAGATGTCGAGAAGCTGAATGTTTTTATCAAGAGTGAGGATAGTGTCGGGGAGCATAAATTTGATGTGGAGACTGCTATTAGGGTTTGTCGTGCGGCCAATTACCATGAGCATGCAATGTATGTTGCTAAAAAGGCTGGGAGACATGAATGGTACCTGAAGATCTTGCTTGAGGATCTTGGCAGGTACGATGAAGCCTTGGAGTATATTTCTAGCCTTGACTCTAGTCAGGCTGGTGTGACGGTGAAAGAATATGGTAAAACACTCATAGAGCATAAACCAGCTGAGACCATTCAAATACTCATAAGGCTTTGCACGGAGGATGAATTGGTGAACAGAGGATCATCAAGCAGTGGCTACTTGTCTATGTTGCCATCTCCTGTAGACTTTCTCAACATTTTCATCCATCATCCTCATTCTTTGATGGACTTTCTTGAAAAATACACTGATAAGGTGAAGGATTCTCCAGCTCAAGTAGAAATTCATAACACGCTCTTGGAGCTGTACTTATCCAATGATTTGAACTTCCCTTCAATGTCACAAGCTACCAACAGTGTAGCTCTTTCTCTTGAAGCTAGATCAGGGGAATTAACTGCTAATAAAAGAGACACTTCTGAAGAAAAATATCGAACAGAAAGGCTTCAGAAGGGCTTGCACTTGCTCAAGAGTGGTTGGCCATCTGACCTGGAGCAACCACTTTATGATGTCGATCTTGCTATAATACTTTGTGAGATGAATGTATTTACAGAAGGGCTTTTGTACATCTACGAGAAAATGAAACTGTATAAGGAGGTTATTGCCTGCTATATGCAGGCTCATGACCATGAAGGATTGATTTCATGCTGCAAAAAGCTAGGAGATTCAGGTAAGGGAGGTGATGCAACTCTTTGGGGGGATCTGCTGAAATACTTTGGTGAACTTGGGGAAGATTGTTCCAAAGAAGTGAAGGAAGTTCTAACATATATCGAAAGAGACGATATCTTGCCTCCTATAATTGTTATCCAGACCCTATCAAGGAATCCATGCCTCACGATCTCTGTAATCAAGGATTACATCGCCCGGAAGCTAGAAGAAGAGTCAAAGCTGATTGAGGATGATCGTCGAGCTATTGAGAAGTACCAGGTTAATTCTCTACTTTCACTAGCGCACATGGCTGTGGAGACATATGTAAAGATATCTATAAGGTATTTGTTAATTGGAAATTTTAACTTATTTTTTTGAAATGTGCAGGACGACACAGTGGCGATGAGAAAAGAAATTCAAGACCTAAGGACGAATGCCAGGATCTTCCAGCTCAGCAAGTGTACTGCTTGCACTTTCACCCTTGATCTTCCAGCGGTCCATTTCATGTGCATGCACTCTTTCCATCAACGTTGCCTCGGGGATAATGAGAAAGAATGCCCTGAATGTGCTCCCGACTACAGATCAGTCCTTGAGATGAAGAGAAACCTGGAGCAGAACTCCAAAGATCAGGACCGTTTCTTCCAACAGGTTAAGAGCTCAAAAGATGGGTTTTCTGTAATTGCCGAGTATTTTGGGAAGGGGATTATTAGCAAATCCAGCAATGGACACGCAGCAACTCTTGGATCAGCCAACACTTCTTCTGGAAATGGCTACTGACTCGTATCGATTGGTATTTGATCCTTGACCTTGAGAGTTCAGTCTTTCATTCCTTGCATTAAGTATCCATCTACTTGCGAAAGGGGAAAGCTTGAGGTGTTCTGTAAAGCTAAGCGACAGTTGAGACAAGGATCCCTGATAGGGCATCCTCTTGATTCTGTAACACTGTCTCGTGCTGAGATTCATCCTGAAACCTGGATTATCACCTTCCTGGACGAGCAGCCAAGGTTGTTGATGGCTTCGCATCATATGAAGTTCCCTACAGGTGCACTTTTCTCCTCTTTTAAGCCTGGAGACTGTATTTGCGCAACATAAAATCTTCTTCTTCTTCTTTTTTTTTTTTTTTTGCATGGTTGTGTGTGTCGGTTCGTTGAGTATATTTCGATCTTGTACTATCGCTAAAAAACAGAAAAAAGTTCAGTTGGCAAGATTTCAGAGGTCTGCTTCTGGCTACTCCATACTGCCTTCAATATTAGCACTGATTGTGGATAAAGAAATCATATTTTGCTGCATTGTGCTTGCTTCATCTCTATCTTGTTGCGTTTGGCCCAAAGCGACAACCAAATCATTTCAGTTCCAACATTAGTTGATATACCCCGCCTGAGATTGAAATATTCATCTTTCTGATGATAAAAGAATATTCATCTTTCTGATGATAAAAGGAATGCAAGCTGGCTGGTTCCTGAAAATCTGAAAGCTTTGGGATTTCAGATTTCAATATGCACTCGTTATGGGAATGATCTGGTCATCGCCTTGTCAACTGTTGGAATGGAGAGAAAATTGGTTTGGTGGGTCCTACATGTTCATTCTATCTATCCAGTACCAACTCCATTGCAAGTTTCTTCTGCGTCTTGTAATGTATGAGGAATCCAATATATGATGGATGGGATGAGTCTGTCCAGAAGCAAGTTCCATCGTTGCTTTTGGCTTTAAGTGGGAGAAGATGTTGTAAGCTTAATAATTAGTGACCCTGGATGTTAACTAATAATTATTCCCTCCTGTGTTTGCTATCTTATCTAATTGTAATTATTGAGTTTATGTTGGTGCTAATTGGGCATCTAGGCCAGCTGGTCTTGTTTTGTAATCTTGTGTTTCATGATGATGTGATTTGGATGAATTAGTGTCGACTCTTCTAACTTTAACTGGTGCCTCTGGTTAGAGAATTCAGAAATTGCTACTAATAGCTGCTTCTTTGCACTCTTACTTGAGATCAGACCAATAATTGTGGTTAATATGTTGTTTGGAAGTTGTGATTGTTTTTGTGAGATTGTTACTATATTTAGCATACATCGGTTTTTATTTTATTTTTTTCATACACAATACATGAATTGTTTCTATGATGTGACATAAACTTTTGCCCGTGATTGTTATATCTCAACTTGTAGCGGAGTCTGGTGATATAGTTGAGTTTAGATTGTTATATCTCAGTTTTTGATGACAATCACACATACCATAATACATCTATTTAATAATCACAACTTCCAAATGACCCCTGAATTGTTTTAGATGTGCAATGAATTTTAACAATTTCATTTATCTAATCTCCACTTTTTTGGAACTTGTTCTCAAATTCATTACTAATTGGGTTGAGCTACGTATAGTAAGCATGTTATTGATCAACACCCCGTCACTTATGTTAGAAAGATCTGTAGTTTGCCTTTGGTTCAACCATGTATATGTCTCAACCGCGAATGCATCCTATAGATGAGAAGCGATGATGTGAGTTGAGGATACTTGATCTGAGACACTTGCAACATTAGTTATTCTTCCTGTAACAGATTGTAATGAATAACATAATTTAGGATGGATGCGTGTTAACAAATCAAGATATAGTGGAGAGTTTAAAGGATAGTTTGTTCGTCAATTTTTCATCCCTTATTTACATAATGAGTCGCTGAAAAAAAGATTTCACATTTGCATATTGGAGTGGTCGTCCAACGCAAGCAACGGCTAGATTGGGACCATCGGTTGGTTACAGTTACACATGGAACACATGCAGGTGGGCGAGGGGAGGCTAAGATACATGCATCATCCTATTCTACATATATATTGGGCACGACGATCGTGCGAGTTTGGTCAAAATTGTCATCGCCACTAATATATAATGGCAAGTCTATTCATTGACGATCCAACCTTGGATGTTGGATGTAACAAACAACCCCATAACTTGTCAACGGAAAATTGTGATCAACTATCCTTTCGAAAATGTGTTTTACCTACTACCTATAAAATTAAAATAAGGATGAAAACATTATTTGACACAAGTTGACCCATGTGAGATCAATACATGAAAAGTGTCATGTTGTTCTCTGATTAGTCTCATATATACATTTGTTGAACAACATAAAACTCAATTACAAGCCTAAAAATAAACATAATTTTTTCATAGATATTCCAGAAGGGAACATCAGATATAAAGTACAAAAATTAATATATTTTCAGGATTAATCCGAAAAAGGGAAAGGGACGTTGGTCGACCCAGTGAACCAACGATAAGAGAGCATTCTTGCCACTATATGAGCAGTTAATCATACCTATATTAAGGAGACTGGAGGCTAGATAATTTTTTTTATAATTAAAGGCTAGATAAAGTTAATAGCTTGTTTTGTAATTAGTTTTCACATAAAGTTTTTGTTGTTACCAAGTTAATTTTTACAACTTGCCGACAACAATTTGAGATGCTAATCTAGGACTTCCTCTAAGTACGTATGGCGTTTACCACAAATCTTCGTTTTGACTACTTGCAAAACAAGCCCTTGTTGCGAACAAACGGGGGACCTTGCGATGCCTTGGCGCCACACTACTATAAAAAAATTAACTAGGGAGAGACCTGACCTACCTACCCTGCACCAGGGTGACGAAAGCAAAACAAAAAAAAAAACATTACCTCATGAAGATTTGAGACTTTGTCGAAACTATAAGGGCTTCATCCTACGAACAAGAGAATTCATTGTACCTCTTGACAAGACTTGTTGTGAACTTTGAAAGGTTCACTATACCTCCTTGAGGATTTTTAAAATTGGGTCTCGTTTTTTATATATTGGATCTCATGACAGTGAAGAATTTTAATGAAGCTATACAAGGCTTCTCCCTACCTCTTGAGAGGGTTTTTGCCTTGTCTACTTCTTCACAGACAACAATTGCTAGGCAGGACTAATGAAGTTTAAAGGGATTCACTTCCACCTTAAGGTAATGAGCCTGAATGAATGGATGGATGGATGGATGGGTGAATGAATGATACACCCTACATCTTGAGAGGGTTTGCTTGAATGAGAAAGATTTTCGTCCCACCTCCTAAAAGAATTTAATGCCTCCTGATATGACTTCGGGTTACTTGGCCATAATGTCCTTAGGAGCAATAGCTTAGCATGAAAGGCTTTGTCGAGGGATATAGGATCTCAACCTACTTTTTGAGAGGGTTTAGACCATTTGTATAGCCTTTGGTTCAAGTAAACGACACTCAATCATTTGAAAGATTGTCGAGTTGTGAGGCCCATCTTATCTTGAAACCTCGGCAGCTTCTTTAGAAAATGAAGTTCTAGGGCTTCATTTCTCGAAGAAGCCGAGAGAAGGCTAATGAAACCCTCCTTTTATTGCTTTAGAAAATGGTGAATTTCATTGATAAAAGGAAAAAAACAACAAAAATGAGAATAAAAACATAGCAGGGGAGGCAGAGCCTCATAACGCATGAGAAGGTCCCTCCATAATGTACGAGGAGAAAGAACAAAGAAAGTGAGGAAAAGAGACCCCAATAAACACAATTGAAGGGGAGACGAACAGGAGAAAAATGTACATCACAGAGAGACAAACTGATGCGAAAGAGGTGCGGCATCAACAACAGCCGAGTGGAAGAACCTTTTTGAGAGTCATTGGCACTAAGGTATGTGTTCGCCCCTTGCAAGACAGAGTGCACTTGTTATTCTTGTCATCATGTTGGGCAGATTTGTCAAATTTCCATGGACGTCCCAATAGAATGTGGACAGCTTGCATAGGTACAACGCCACAGAGCACCTCATCCTTGTATCTCCCAATTTCAAAGCCCAAAAGCACATCATTGGTGTCAGCAATGTCTACCCCATTGGGGTTCTACAACACAACGCCTTTTCGAGGCCCTCGGTATCAATCATGGTGAAAGTCCGAAAATTACCCGAGTTTTTCAACCAGGTAAAAAAAATCTCTTGCATTTTTTTCAAGTAAGTTTTAAATTGTACTAGTTAAGTTTTACTGATCTTCGTTTGTTTGTAAGTGGTGAAGTGGTCAGTGTCTTCCCATGTCCTGATGACATCGACGGTGAAGAGGATGGGTGAGGCCTCTCATATAGTAGCTGCAGCAAAGTAGTGATTGGCAGAGGAGCGGGAGCGGTCTGCAGTTAGGGAGGCATGAATCGGTCAACTAGAGAGTCGACTTCAGAGGGCGTTGGAGAAGTTAGAGGAGGCTTTAGCTATAGAGAGTCGTTCCCCAGAGGAGCTAATTATGTAGAGGGCGAAGGCAGAACGAGAATCCTAGCGGGCGGAGCAGGAGAGTGTCTGAGCGGAATGTGAATTCAAAAGGGCGGAGCTAGAGAAAACACGGGAGAGAGAAGTGAAGTCAACTTTGGCCCAGGTGAGAGAGGCACTTCAGAGGGAGCGTTGGATTTCCCAGAGGCTTAGGATCAAAAGGGATAAGACTTAAAGAACCATGAAGAATGCATTTTCTCGACTGTACTGTTTCTCCAGGGACATAATCAATGAGATGCACCCCGGGCCTCCTCTTAGCGAGGTAGACTTCAAGAGGAGAATGGCAGAGCGAGTGGTTGCAACAGCAAAAGCAGAAAGGGAGGTTGGATATGTTGTCGATGCCCCTAAGTATGTTGGAGGGGAGGACAACCAGAATGAAAGCTCCCACATTCTCTTTGGGGTGATGCATGATGCCGAGCTTGACGACTTGGAGAAATTTATCAGGAACTATATGCCTGACCTCTACATGGTCAAGTTCCCATTCTATCTAGGAACACCACCTGGCTTCGGTCATGGCGTCGGTCCGAGCTCTGCCCCGGGCCTCAATCCTCCAACTGGTGCTTGATTCGGGGTAGTAGGTCTCCTTTGTTTGATTAAGTGGTGGTCTCATGCTTCTTTGTTGTTTATCGTATCATTTTGGAATTTCATATGTAATCCACGAACCATGCACTTTTATTATTACAAACTTTGCTAAGTGCGAGCGCCTCTATTACATGGATGTGAAATATATACATAGGTGCATGGCATTCCATGTTTTAGACATGTCTTCATCCTCGACATCTCCAAGCTTCTCCGTGCTGGGACCGATTACTTCTCTTACCCAATATGGGGGATGGGATTAGGTGCTAACCCTTATAGGGGTTAGCACCGTGATAACTAGCAAAAAACGCTACTAATAACAATGAAATCACTACGGATTATTATAAAATCAATACAACATCTAAGCTAAATCACTACTAACTCTTGGTTAGGACGGTGCTAACTCTTGTACAATTAGCACCGTAACCGCTCCCCCAATATGGGCCTTCCCACTTGGCTATGAACTTCCCTAGACCTTCCTCGGGACAGAAATTTTGTCAAAGTCGGGAACAATAGCGAGCACGGGCACTGGGTGATGGTGATGGTGATGCCGAGCGCCTGAGAAAGTCGGGGCGCCGGGTCTGAATGCAATTATGCAACGTGGGAGCGGGCATCAGGCGAAGATTGTCGGGAAGTCGGGTCCGGATGCAATGATGCAACGACAGGAGCCCGGCTCCGAACGAGGGAGGAGCCCGTTAACGGGGCAATCATAAACCAATGTATGAGTTTGTGTTGGTAGGCACCATTTGGAGATGGTAGTGGTGGGCCCAGGCGCCATTAATTTTTTTATGTTGGGTTTATTGCCACACTACGACACAACACCAAACTACGACCAAGTGTAATCGTAGAATGGAAATGCAGAATAGTGATTCAGTTTAATTTATCAACCCAGGGTCTAGATCTACTGCCTACTCTGTGAACTTCTATTATCTAGCAAACTTAGTGTAGTGAGTTGTTCAATTGCAAAATTAACAAAACGCAAGAAATGTTCTGGTTCTTTCAAGTACTAAAGGCCATCTAGGTATGGTTCCCCCTAGTATGCAGCTAGTTCAGATTATATGTTCCCAATTTGTTCGTATTGAAAGATACACTATGGAAAGTTCTTAACAAGTCTGGAATCTCGACTAAAGAAGACCAAACCCTCTTGGTTCGAATACCAGGCATGAAACTAACCTCCACCGGCATAAACTACCAAGGCAATAACACACCAAACTTCCTCTACTGGCTTTAATTCCAGTACAGAGTAGTGAATCGACTTCTCGACTAAAGCAATCGATCCACGACTTCCAATCTAAAGTTGCTCTTTTAACCTATGCAGAGACAATCGATCTAGGTTAAATCAAGAATCACACAGGTTTGATCAGGACTCATGCAATTCTGATTAATTCCTCAATTGAATGTATCAACTCAATCTTTCGCAAACGGGGTTCATACAACCATTCCTAGCATACAAAACTAGGGTTCTTCATACCCAGGTGAAAGGGGAGTTTAGTCCTTGAAGAGAAGTGGAAACATCATGCTAGGGGAAGAAATCATCATGTAGACAATGAAAATCTGCTCCTGGCGACTAATCGGTACTCTGAGGATGAGGAATCAAGCTCCGAGGTCTTCAGATCGCTCTAATCCTTGCCCAAGGGTTGTCCTTCATCACTCTCTCTCTCTCTTGGGTTCTCTTTCAGCCTTTAGAACTCTCAAAATTCAAATCCTTTGCCTTTTTTCCCGAGCAACCCTTTTGTAAGCTGGAGATTCACAAGTTACGCTCGTAACTTCCACTCCTAGCCCATAACTCCTCCTCAAAACGTTGTCGTTGTCTTGCTTCGTAAACCAAGAGTTACGGCTTTGTTAGAGGAGTTATTGTCTCAACCGTAACTTGGGAGGAGAGGGCTTAACTTCAAGAACGCTCCTGGAACCCTGTGTAATCTCCTCCCAAGAGTTATGGGTTCTGGAATGAAGTTACAGTCAAGACCATAACTTCTTTGCTTGGATCGTAACTTCAGAATAACTTCTGGACCACTCGCCTATCCTTCTCCAGACTTACGGGCTAAAGGGTAAGTTACGGTCCAGACCGTAACTTTGAAGGTCAGGTCATAACTTCTCCCGACTCTCTGCCCATTCGTTCCAAAATGTCCAAAAACTCACTCGTTCGCACCCATTCTCGTGCTAGGACATGAAACATCATCAACCAACACAACCTAGCATAAAATAGGCCACGAGAGCGAGAAAGCGAGCCCAAATGATCAAGAAATGAAGGGGAAAATATGTTCAAATATGGCGTTATCATTTATCAATCGGTCATTTGACTAACTTCAATGAGTTTTGTTTTACACCTTCGCCAGCCCCCCTTACATTTAAGATAATTCTTATCGGGATTTTCCGAATTGATTTAAACAAGGATGGAGGTAGCCAAAAGAATCTAGTCACTAATACCCCAATTCCGACGAAACACATCGGGAGGAGACATATAAGAGGCATCGAGTTGCATGATTTTGCCACATTTTTGCTAGGGGAGAAACAAATGCCTAAGTGTGGGGGATTTGATAACACCCAAACCAGTGTTATTTAGACTCCATATTCTCGTTGTCTCCACGTCATTCTTTTGTCTTCATGATTAATATATTGTCATTTGTATCTCAAATTTGCCCCTCGAAGCAGTTCATGTCATTTTACGGTGCATTAGACAATACTTTCAACTTAGGCACCAAAATGGGGCACTAGTGTAGAGTTTAAGGGCTTAAATGGAGTTCACAGTCAAAGGAGCCAAGATCATGATCATGATCCCATAGACCAGGAAGTCTAGTAGAAGAACGCGACCTCAAGCCAAGGATCACCCCCACGATCTTAGAGGGAGAAGCCACGAACTTGGGGAAGTTGCAGCCAAAGGAAGACAAAAGGTTTAGGCAGTCGAGTCGTAGCCTTTCACTTCCGAGAACGCAAGAAAAGATTGCAGCCATGACTTCAGGATCGCGACCGTAAATTTACCAGCGGAAGCATTTTATTTCTACCGAGTTTGAACAAGAAGCATCTCCCTCACCAGCAGAGCTAGAACGTCACCATCTCAAGATTGTGCCCTATAACCAAATATCACAACCACGAACTCCGAGACCCTACCAACAAACTTTTCTGTTTTCTAGAACTCTATAAATTTTGGTCTCCCCCCCCCCCCCCTCCCTTGTGTAAAATGGCTTTTGGCAGACTTTTTATTCTAAAGTGAGGTTAGAGAGAACTAGAAGGATGGAGAAGAGAGGGATAAGAAGAAGTGGATGCGAGTTTTGGTGGAGGATTTTCCAGCATAAGAAGACCTTCTTTCTTATTTCCCCCCCCCCCCCTCTATTAATGTCCCTTCCCCCCGCCCCTTCATGGAGCAGTTCCTCAAGATACTTTGGGGCTTAGTCCCCCAAACCCTAACATAGGGTTTTATATATAATTGGATATTTTGGCTTGATTTATGGATGAATTGTGCTTGCCTAGAGTTTTATGCTCCATCTATGATTATTATGCTTTGGATTTTTCTCTCCATGTGTTATCTATGATAGGCTAGTTAGGGTTTGATATAGGATATGTGTGGATTGAACTGTCTTGGCATTGTAGGGTTGGATGGTTGATCTATGAATCTAGTATGGTGGACGAGGTGAGGTGATCGTACCTCGCCTATTAGGCGTTTAACTAGATAATGCTTGGACGTTGAGTACGTAACCATCGACTTAACCACCTAGTGTACGGATGGGTAGAACCCATTTAGAGGAGATAGGTTATATCCCTGCATGAAGAAGCTAGTAGAAGTGGCATTGGGTTAGTGGATCAGTGTAGGAGGGGATTGGTTGCATGACCATTGAGTCAATCCATATATTAGTGATCTGACCACCTCGATTAACATGGATCATCCTTCTATCCTTTTGCATGTTATATTCGGCGATTAGGTCGAGGGAGGAACCCCAAGTACCGCTTTTCTCCTATCGACCTCTCGTTCATTAATCTCCAATTGTCCACCTGCTAAGTAATAGGTTGAATAGATAACAACCGAGTGTAAGTGGCCTAGGATACTGTGACCCATGGAATATGACCGAGTTACTTTACTACATCCCTATCATTGGTATACTTGGCATTGTTAGGATAGAAGTGAGTCTGCATCATACATTTTAAAATGAATGTGAGGGATGTGTTATATGACCTCCCACAACCAGTTACTCATATAGTGAGGTATGTGTTCTATGGTTCTTTAAAATGAATGTGGAGGTTGAGGTGCTGATGACACTTTAATTATAGTGTTTGTCACTTCCATACTTGATACATTTTCCCCTTCGATCAAATGATTTTCGTCATTTCTCTATTATTTTTTAACTAAATCATAACTATTTGATCAATGAGTCTTGAATAGACCAAGGTTTTTTTTTGTACTCTTTGATGCCTTCTTGGTATGTTTTGATGGTTTTGAAGGCACAAAGCAACCTAAGGAAGTTTGGATCAAGCATTGAAGAACTTTGGAGGAACAAAGAAGCTATAAAGAGAAGACTATATAGTTTTTGTGATAAAGATGAGGTCTAATGATGGAGAAGTTTAGTAGAAGTTGTTATACGAGCCCAAGACAAGCCTAATAAAAGAAGACTTGGTGAAGAAAATACCAGCGACGGTCCAGCATTGGGTCCACTGCCACTAGAGGAAACCTAGTTAAGACGCACCCAAATCATAAGGAGAGGTCATCCATGGGTCAAGCATCCCCGCCCATGAAGCAAAAGGATGACGGTCCCAACCTCGGCCCTACTGTCACTTAAACCCTAATCTTCTGGAAGTCATGTTCAAGAAGTTACGCAGTCTACTAGGACTAGGAAACCCTTTCCTACTCAGCTTAGGAGGTTTTTAGCCGAGGTCTTCCCCTATAAATAGAGCGCATGACTCATTAGTACATTAAGGCTACACAAACACACACAAAACTTATGTACTCAGCTTGAGTTAAAGCTTAGCTTTCATAGAAGAGTCTACAACTAAGGAGATGTTGTCATAATCCATGGTGGTACCATCATTCTCTTCTATGTAGCTAGTTCGAAATAGTTTGTAAGAGTATATGAACTCGTTTATCTTTAAGTGAATGAATGCTATTATTTTATGTCATGCTTGTATTTATCTTCATGAATTTTGATGCTCATTGTGTGTTCATAGATGCCTAGTTTTCGATGACTATGTGATGATCATTGTTGTTTATATAGTATGAATACTTCTTTATCATCATTGTTTATGATTTTATGTTATGCTACAATATGAATTTTTCTTGGTATAATATAGTTTGTCAATAAATTACCTTGTAGTGATACCTCATTGATGCTACACGAGTATAGAGGAAATTATCAACCATCTATATCTTGAGTAGTATCAATGCTTGATTGTTTGATCATCGAATTCTCTATACCATAAATTGTGGCTCTTAGAGGCCCACAATCTTGTGTTATCCTAACTTCCTTGTTCTTCATTAATTAGGTGATGGCATGAAACAAAATCATGCATTAACTAGTTATATCCCTATCGCAAGAGGCGCGCGCACGGGTAGCGAGTTGCCTTAGTGGAAGGGATAGAGTGATACCATAGATGAACCATTGATGCATGATGTGAATGAGCCATAGTATGCATAAGTTATTCAAATTTCACCTTCCTCTAAAATAACATATCTTTACTTTTATGCATCTTTAAATCTAAGAACCCCTAAATAACTTTAATATTCATTGCTTGTTAGTTAGATGAAAATAGCTAAATGTTTCTTTATAGTTTTCGTGTGATTCTTGGATGATTTGTTTAGACTAGTTATGCATTAGACGACCTCTTGGAATACGAACCTAGGCATATCTAGGATTATCACTTGTATTTCTGATATCAAGTTTTTGGCGGCATTGCCGTTGATTTTTAGTCATATATGAAAGCATCTAACCATCTTATGTTGATTTTTGGTTTTGTTTTGTAGATAGTCATATGAATCCATTAAGTACTAGAAGAAAAATTCAAAAGCCTAAAAATCATATAAGAGATCGTCCAAGAAGGAGGAGCATCGAGTTTACCCATCTTGAAGGCGAAGGAACGAGCATCTAGCTCAAGAGAAGAAGATTCCTCAAGTCCCACCCATTTATATCCAAGCTTGGTAGAGCAAGAAAACTTTGATTTTGAGGAAAACCGAGCATCTTCAACTTCTTCAACCCCGTCAATGGTTGGAGAAGAAGAACAAAGAAAAATGGTTGTTACACGTAATCTTTATGAGTACACATCTAGTTTGTCAATAAATTATCTTAAAATTACCTTCTATTGATACCCCATTGATGCTATACGAGTATACAGGGTATGATCAACCATCTATACCTCGAGTAGTATCAATGCTTGATTGTTAAATCATTGATGCTATAGACCATCAATTATGGCTCGTAGAGGCCCACACTTAATCATGTGTTATCCTAACGTCCTTATTTTTCATTAATTAGGTGATGACATAAAGTGAAAGCAAGCATTAGCTAGTTAAATCTCTATTGCAAGAGGCATGCACGAGTAGAGAGTGACCTTAGTAGAAGGGATAGAGTGATAACATAGATGAACCATTGATGCATGATGTGAATGAGCCCAGTATGCATGAAGTTATTCGAAGTTTGCCTTCCTCTACAATAATGTATATTTAATTTTATGCATCTTTCAATCGAAAACTCCCTAAACGAATTTACTATCCTTTGCATGTTAGTTAGATGAAAATCCCTAAATATTTCTCTATAGTTTCTGTGTGAGTCTTTGATGTTTTTGTGTAGAGTTATGCTTTAGAAGGCCTTATGACCCTATGCACTTCTAGGATTTTCATTTGTGTTTTTGACATCAGGTACCTCCAGGGTTGAAGTTCCCCTTGGTTTTACAAATCAAACTAAAAAGACAACAACAGAAAAGGAAACTTGCTCTATTGATGGACGAGGAAAACAGAAGTGGAAGGCGTTGCATAAGCTAGCTCCCCATAGAGTTCCTTTAGGATCACTTTGACATGACATTGGTCATATATAGTCATGATTGAGAGAATCCACAATGGATATCTCCACTCACTATGCTCCTATTTTATCCACCTTTCCCTCATGATAGTGATAATAGTGGGTTCCACGCTTAGCAAGGCACATGGGATAGTCAGCATTCAGATTGCATATGTCAATGCAATAATGCTGCTTCTAGACGTGTATTGCATTTGAAAATAAGGTACATCGTCCTGATATAGACGATTAAACTCTACAATAAACAAAATGAGGCAAATTAAAAGATATACGTATATATAACCAAGAATTACAAGGATTGATATTGGCACCATATGAGTTGTTTGATTCATGTAGGGCTTAATCTTACCATATTTTATGGCATTTACCTAGACTAATAAGCTACGGTGGCGACTGTTATACCAAGCTAGGTCAATAAAGGATACTTTTGACGTGATCAATGCACAAATTAATTCAGATTTCAATAGTGAGAGATTAGCACTAGCTTGATTGAGCAATCCAAAAGGACTTGCCAAGGATCTCTCCTGAAGTGATTAATTTGTAGGCACTGATGAATAGAACAAAGTTAGAGGAGGTATAGAGAGAGATGAGTCGGGACACGCGATTTTAACGTGGTTTGGCCAATATGGCTTTACATCCACGTCCCGGAGATAGTTACCACTATCTCACGAGAGACTCTAACTTTTATTAAAATAAAAGACTCTTAACCTATGAAATTGAAACAACTTTGACACTTCGTGTCAAGAACCAAATAGGTGCAACTCCACACCTATTCAACCCTTAGCTAAATCCAAGCTAAGCTACCCACTCAATCAATCAAGGCAACACTCTTAGTTTGACTTGATTGAAGAGCAATCCACCTAGTGCAACTCCCAAGCAAGAATCCCCTCTTGCTCTTGCACTAGTCCCAATTACAAATACCCTTCTACCCTAAAACCCGACCTAGCTTGAATATCTCAACCCCCGAGATATCAAGCTATTCACACCACGAAATATGATCACACAATTTCGCTATTACAAGGGAGAAGAGAACTTTTGCAAAAGGTATCTTGTCCTGCAAATGACTCTTCTATTTATAGTTGATGTGAGCCTTCATTTCCTTTTATTTGTAGTCCTTTATGCGGCAAGTATCTCCTTGATTTGATTCCCTTATTGCTTGATATGGTAACTCCTTTGAGGGCAAGCAATCACTTTGAATTGTTTCCTTTTTCCTCATCATTGATTGTGATATTTCTGCATAGATTGTTAGTTCCACATAATAACATATATTCAAAACAAAATGTCCCATGGTATTCAATTTGCTTAATCAAGCTTGTTGACTCAACATTCTCCCCTTAAGCTTGATTTAGCATCCTGTTACTGCATATGCTTCATAAAGCTCAAGATTAAAGAATGGCAGTCATTATTAAGAAAACAAATTACTTCATTCATCCTGAGTATAGCTCAGGGCATTATTCAATCAAAACACTCAACAGCGCAAAAAGCAACAATTCAAATAAGCCATTTAAAAACAGCAACAACAACAACTCGAAACCCAAGCTCCCCCTAAACCTAAGCTCCCCCTAAATTAAGGCTTTTAATTGTTTTGCTCGAGATCATGATTCTCATAGAGAACCACTCCTTGAGAAGTTTTTTGATTATTGAGACGCTTGAGAGCTCTGTTAGAAGGACGAGGTCCTTTAGCCTGTCGCTTGAGCTTGAAGGGACGAACAGAAGCCGAAGCAGAGCACCACCATCCGCGGACGCCTCGTCCTCTTCGTCTCTTTCTCTAATAGCAGCATCCGTGGCCCCATGATCAGCTCCCCCTGATGATAAATCAACAATGGGAGGAAGTCCCACCACAGCAAGCACTTCGTCAATGGAGGGATGAACACAACCGTCAGAAATAGTGACAAAGTCAGCCAGAGGAACACCGAGACGATGCAGCAGCAACGTAATCAACCCAGCAAAGGGAAGACCAACACCGGGAGAATCGTTGGCAGAGGCATCCACAATTGCCCCAAACAGCAAATGAGGATAGCTCAACGACATATCAGAGATGGCGTGAGACATGACCCAGCAATCAAGAGGCAAAACAACATCCAAGCGGTCAGCCCGCGGAAAGTACACTCGGGTGATGTAGTAGTGGAGAAGCTTGAGTGAATCATCCAGCGAGTCAAAGGAGCGATTAGTGACCTCCCGACGCAATTCAAACTTGTATGACCAGAACTCCAAAGGGGAAATGAGCTGCTTGCCTCTAGTAGGCAGAACAAGAAATGCAGCAAGGTCATCGACCGAAAAGAGTGAGAAAGTGACCATATACCAGGGTGGAGAGTTTGCCAGTTGTGATCCCATCGGTCCGAAGATTAGAATAGAAGGCACGAACAGCAGCTGGGCAGTAGCTGCGAGGATGGGAATCACCCATAGGAAGCCAGCCTAGGTTGTCGATGAGGGTGATAGGATCCACAGAGTCGACAAAGGCGAAAGCATAGGGATCCAAGGTACAGATTGGCAGAATTGGCTTCTCAGCAAAAATCTGTTGATTCAGAATCGACGAGCGGGAAAAGAGAGACAAAAAATGGATAGAATCGATGAGCGGGAAAAGGAAGTTGAGAGGGAATTATCGGGGGGAAAGAAGGTCTAGAATTACAGAGGAAAATGATGAGATCGATTGGCAAGAAACGACATGATTTAGCTGATTCGGTTTTTGATCGGAAATCAGGGAAGAAAGCGAAGTCGTCGCTGCGAAAGGGAAAGGAAGAATCAGCGATATTATTTGCTGGGAAAAGCGAAGTTGCTGCGCAAGCAGGGAAGGTGCCGTTTTGGATTTTCTTTTTTTCTTTTTTTTTAATTATTATTATTATTATTTATTATTACTGTGTTACTGTGCGATTGTGTTTCCTTTTTTTTTAAATATTTATTGATTTACTTATATAGAAAAGAGAGTAAAGGATCAAGACAGGTAAGATCACGATCCAAAATTAGCAAGATCGGATTGGAAAATCATTCCTAACTCACTGCGAATAAATAAAAATTGATCTATAGGTACTGGTTTAGTGAAAATATCCGCTAGTTGTTCACTCGTAGGTATGAAGGAAATAGACACGGTTTTACTCTGAACTAGCTCTCTAAGAAAGTGATATTTAATCTCTATATGTTTTGTTCTAGAGTGTTGGACCGGATTTTTGGACATATTGATAGCACTCGTATTATCACATAAAATAGGGACGGTAGGAATTATAATCCCATAGTCTGCTAGTTGAGTGCTTAGCCATAGAATTTGTTGACAACAACTTCCTGTAGCAATATACTCAGCCTCAGAGGTTGAGAGAGATACGGAGTGTTGTTTCTTACTAAACCACGAGATTAAGGATCGACCATAAAATTGACAGGTTCCAGAGGTACTCTTTCTATCCGTTCTACTACCTGCAAAGTCTGAATCGCTAAATCCCATAAGTTCAGGATTTGTTTCCCTAGGATACCATAGGCCTAAGGTAGGTGTACCTTTCAGGTAACGGAAGATGCGCTTAACGGCACTAAGATGACTTTCCTTAGGCTTGACTGAAAACGAGCACACATACAAACACTAAACATAATGTCTGGCCTACTTGCCGTGAGATAGAGAAGTGAGCCTATCATCCCACGATATTTACGTTCATCGACAGTCTATACCACCTTCATCCTTGTCTAGTTGAATATTGGTAGCCATTGGGGTCGGACTAGGATTAAGACTACTAAGATCAAACTTGGTCAACATGGACTGAGTATAGTTTGTCTGGCTAATGAAAATTCCTCTTGAAGTTTGTTGGATTTGAAGTCCTAGGAAGTAGGTAAGCTCACCCATCATACTCATTTCAAAATTTTGTTGCATGGAGGAGGCAAACTCTACACACATAGCTTCATTAGTAGCCCCAAAAACTATGTCATCAACATAAATCTGGACGACCATAAGGTCATTGTTATGTTTCTTTAGAAATAGAGTTGTGTCAACCGAACCCCTGACAAACCCTTCACTCTCTAGGAATTGAGTTAGACGTTCATACCACGCTTGAGGAGCTTGTTTTAAACCATAGAGAGCCTTTTTAAGTTTGAAAACATGGTTAGGGAACCTATGATCTTCAAAACCAGGAGGTTGTTCTACATAGACCTCTTCATGAAGAACTCCATTCAGAAATGCACTTTGACGTCCATTTGATATAATTTGAAATTCATTGAGGAAGCAAAGGCACATAAAAGTCTAATTGCCTCAATACGAGCTACGGGAGCAAATGTTTCATCATAATCTATTCCTTCTTCTTGATTATAGCCTTTAGCCACCAATCTAGCCTTATTTCTATTAATTATCCCTTGATCGTCTGTTTTATTACGATAGACCCATTTTAGTCCTAGAATAGTTTACCTATTGGTCTAGGAACCAAATCCCATACTTGAGCTCTAGCAAATTGGAGCATTTCTTCTTGCATAGCAAGAAGCCAACTTTCATCAAGTAAAGCTTCCTTAATGTTTTTAGGTTCAATCAAGGATAGATAGACTGTAGCAAGAAGTGAGAAGTAAGAGGTCTGACCTTGATACAAGTCCTTACTTGATCTTGTTTTGACCCCATCATTAACGTTCCCAATGATTTGATGCGGAGGATGTGCCTTGGCAATATGAGGTGGTGCACTTGGCTCTTTGGATAACTCATCATGTGAAAGCTCCGCCTCTTGAGTGACTGAGGTTGTTGTTGTTCGAATTAGTCCCAAATCATCTTTATCATCGTCCTGTTTTCTTTCATGCTCAGAGATATAGTCAGTTTCATCAAAAACAACATGTATTGATTCCTCGACCTTCAAGGATCTCTTGTTGAAGACTCTATAGGCTTTACTACGAGTAGAGTATCCCAGAAGTACTCCTTCATCCGACTTTGAGTCAAATTTTCCTAGTGCATCCTTAATATTAAGTATAAAGCATCTACATCCAAATGGTTTAAGATAACTAATATTTGGCCGCCGATCTTTCCAGATTTCATAAGGTGTTTTTTCTATGATAGCCCTAATCAATGTCCTATTTAGAACATAACAGGCGGTAGCTACTGCTTCGGCCCAAAAATACTTAGGAAGCCTATAATCACTAAGCATTGTTCTAGCTAGCTCTATAAGAGCTCTATTTTTCCTTTCCACCACACCATTTTGTTGAGGTGTCATAGGGGCTGAAAACTCATGGGAGATTCCTAGTTGATCGCAGAAATTTCCAAAGCTCTCTGAATCAAACTCTCCTCCATGATCGCTTCTAATGCTTTTAACACTAAGGGATTTCTCATTTTGAATATTTTTCACAAGAATTTTGAATTTCTCAAGAGGTTCATCCTTGTGAGTCAAAAAGATTACCCATGTATATCTAGAAAAATCATCTACTATGACAAAGGCATAATACTTTCCGCCAAAGCTCATCACATTAGTAGGCCCAAACAGATCTAAATGTAGAAGCTCTAAAGGTTTAGAAGTAGTAAAGTGAGATATACTCTTGAAGGATGCTCGAGTTTGTTTTCCTAGTATACATGCATCACAAAAGAAATCCTTTGATTCTTTTAATTGAGGAAGACCATCTACTAGACCCAATTTAGCTGATTTAGCCAATCTCTTTATGCTGACATGTCCTAGTCTTCGATGCCATTGAAATTGCTTATTCTTATCTATAGAGAGAAAGCAGGTTTCATTGAATGAAGCCTTTTTACTAAGATCAATGACATAGACATTATTTTTCCTAACTCCTAGGAATAATAGCTTATTGTCTTTGATCCTCTCAATAAGGCATGCCTCAAGTTGAAACACAACTCTATTAGTTGTACCACATAATTGACTAATAGATAACAGGTTGTGCTTAAGACTATCAATGAATAACACTTGAGTGAAGGTAGGATTTGGAGGCTCTCCAATTGTACCAACTCCAAGTATTCTACCTTTACCATTATCACCAAAGGTTACTTTACCTCCCTTTTTAAGAGTCAATTCTGAAAAGAGACTCTTGTTTCCCGTCATATGATGAGAGCATCCGCTATCTAGATACCATTCATTTGCTCCTGCTCTCTTAATGACCTGCAAGATATTCAAAGTGTTGATTTTGGTACCCAGACTTGCTTGGGTACCTTTTTCTTGGGATACGATTGGTGTGAGCTATAAAGGTTATTGTAGTAGCAATTTCTCCTAATGTGTCCTTGTTTATGGCAGCAATAACATACAATTCTTGAATGACATTCTTGTTTAGTGTGTCCTTTTCTAGTACATTTACTACATCTCACATTTTTCTTGCATTCTTTACTATGGTGACTCTTTCCACAATTCATGCACCTAATTTTGTCATAGTCTCCACTGTGAGCCTTACAGTCAGTACATACAATTGATTTATTATGAGGTTTTTGCACTTTTTCTTTAGACTTCTTTTCCTTGTCTTCTAATCGTTCTATTTTGATATTTGCTTCAAGAAGTTTAGTCCTAGAGTCTATTATCATTTTTTCCAGTTCATTATTTCTGGCTCTCATATCTTCTAGTTCCTCAAGAGATCTATTATTCTTGAGTTTACCCTTTGATTTCTTCAGAACTTGATTTTCGTCACGTAATATTGCAATATCCTCTTTTAATTCCTTAATTTCATTCTTGCTTAGTTTCAAATCCTCTTTTACCTTATAGTATCTATCTTTTAGTTTTTCGAAATGATTTTGCATTTCTTCTTACGCTTCAACTATACTACTACAAAGGTTTGAGCCACAATCACTATCATAAGTAGGAAAGGATGAACATACCTCATCTTCATGTGATCTTGATGAAGAGGATCCATCATCACGATTGGCAAACGCCATATAGCCTTGTATTTCACTTTCGTTATCTTCACTTTCGTCTTCTGATCCACTCCAAGCCACTGCATAAGCCTTTTCTCTACTTTGTCCTTTGTTGGGACATTCAGCCCTTACATGACCACTCTTTCCACATTTGTAGCATTTTGGTAAACCTTGATCTTCACACTCACTTTCCACTTTATTTTTCTTCTTTTGATTATCAAAGGATTTTACCTTACCATTTCTATTATTCTCACGAAAATAGAAAGAACTACCCCTACCCTGTTTTCTTTCTAACTTTAAAAACTTTTTGAAATTTTTTGAAATGAGAGCAAATACTTGATCGAAATCATCTCCTGATCCTTCATCATTTGAGACTTTCTTCTCACAAGCCTTAAATGCTAAATTCCTATTTTTCTTGTCATTATTCTCATCACCTTGAGCTTTTAAGGCAATTTCATGACTAATTAGAGATCCTATCAAATTTTCAATACTGAGAGTAGATAGATTTTTGGCCTCTTCTATGGCAGTTTTCTTAGGCATCCATTCTTTGGGTAGACACCAAAGAATTTTCCTGACCAGTTCAGCATTATCATAAATTTTTCCTAACGCACTAAGTCTACTTACTATTAAGTTAAACCGCACATACATATCAGAGATAGACTCACCTGGGTGCATTTTGAACATTTGATATTCATGCACCAATTGATATATCCTAGACTCTTTTACCTCAGTTGTCCCTTCATGTGATACCTCCAAGGTTTTCCAAATCTGATGTGCCGTCTTGCACCTGTTCACCTTATTGAATTCATCTGGACATATCGCACAATATAAGACATTCGTTGCTTTAGCATCTAACTCCATCTTTTTTAGATCATCGCTAGACCATGTGTTAGGATCATCTTTGATATCACCCACGCCATTCTCAACTACATTCCAAATGTCAAAACCCATCCCTTTAAAGAAAACAATCATACATGTTTTCCAAAAGGAATAGCTGTATCCATCAAACCATGGTGGTCTAACATATGAAAGACCCTCCATATGAGTAGAATTAGAACCATGATTTGTAGATGACCCACTAGCCATGCTTGGTATATCGGATCTCAGTTTCCTCACAGATCTTTCGATCTTTTTGAGGGAGCCAGGCTCTGATACCACTTGTTAGACCAAGCTAGGTCAATAAAGGATACTTTTGACGTGATCAATGCACAAATTAATTCACATTTCAATAGTGAGAGATTAGCACTAGCTTGATTGAGAAATCCAAAAGGACTTGCCAAGAATCTCTCCTGAAGTGATTAATTTGTAGGCACTGATGAATAGAATGGCATTGCTAGTATAGTGGATACCAAGATCGTATTCCACAGGTTTTGATACCCTAGCTTACTTCTTACTTTCTTTTTATCTAGTCAACCGGTTTAGGTTGAAGGTTGATTGAAAGATACTTGTGGGAACAATGAAAGATAAAGGCAAGGTACTTCGAGGTACCACCCTCGCTCTGAACTAGGTTTATCATGTAAATGGATAACTATGTTGAGTTTATTGGATAGGATGTTGAACTCTCTAATTTGGGATTTCGATGACTACTCTCTCTCTTCCTAACAAGGCCCATAATGACACAATGTCACCTCATTCTAAGTTTACGTGCTAGGGTTGCTCCCATAGTTCCTCTCAATAGGTTTAACCTATCATGTATATTAGAGACGTGCTACGATCAGAATGCATGCGCTTCTCTAGCATTGTTTTAGGAAGATATTCTTATAGCAGGGGTTTGGTCGCCACGTCCACTAAGGAACCCTAAAATCATTCATCTAGTCTTAATATGCCAGTTGGCGCTACCTAGTCGTAGGCTAGTAGGGAAGATTTGGGCGACTTTCCCAAGCATCAATGAAGCATACATTCACTAAAAAAACATATTCATTCACAAACTCTAACATAATTACATCTACATTCAAAACCTAAATCTAGGGCTTGGGGGGTTGAACCCCTAGTACCTTAGAGAACTACACTATAAAGGGGGAAGAAGATACATGGAAGTAAATAGAAGAAGCCTTGATTTGAGAGAGCTCCCTTCCTTCTTCTCCTTCCTTCAGCTTCTCTCTCTAACTTTCTCTCTCTTAAAACATGAATTCTTCAATCAATTTAAGATCCCAAATGTAGGGGAGGAGCCCCCTGTTTATAGATTTCCAGGATCCAGGCAAGTTCATGGTCATGGGGGAAGAGTTCGCGGCCACGATCTGGGAAGGGAAGGTCGCAAACTTGAGCTTGTTGTTTTGCGCTTTGGCCTTGGGAAGTTCGTGCCCAAAGTTCACGTCTATGATTCGTTATTCGTGCCAGTGATCTTCTTCGTGAGCTCGGATGAAGAAGGTCGTGAATCGACTATCAAGACTTTCTGCTCCTTCCTTATTGGTTGCTCCAAAGTTCGCGCCTGAGGCCTCCATGTTTGAGGTCTGGATCTTCGCCCTGAAGGCTGCGATCCTCAGCTTCATGTCCTCTGTTCTCGACCATGATCTTTCATGATCTGGCCGTGATCACTAGATTTCTACCAAGATCGTATTCATATCATCCAATACACCCTAATATGCTAATATTTTCTCCAGTGAACAAATAAGGGGTATATATGAAGATAGATTAACCATGAAGAACACAAAATGACTTGAAGCAACCCTAAATATGGGCTCTAAATAACACCATTTTGGGTGTTATCATCCCTTAAGAAGTCAACGCATTTCACCTAATTGATGACCGATTGTGAAGGACTGTCACGTCCTGTCACATCCATCCACAAAGTCAGATTTGAGGATATATCCTTTGAAGATAATCCTCGTCTTATGTACTCAATCGTATTGAAAATAAACCAAACATAGAAATCAAACAATACAAAAAGTGATTAAAAACTAATATGTACCAAGAATCAAAGGTTTACAAAGTCAAATGAACCTCTAGGGTTTTCCAACCTATACTACTCACGAACTAGCCGCTCATCGGGAAAGTTTCTGGTGTGACATCAGTCAAAATGAAATCCTCAAAAAATCTAGAAATCAACGTCTATAAGAGAAATTGGCACCTAGCGCGCCATTTCTGCCACCAATCTGCCCTCTGATTTTGGACTATTTCGGAGTTTGGTGAGTTACTCTGTTGGTAGAGTAAACACCTCCTGTGAAGCTTCCTCCCTAACTTCTACCCCTAAGGTTCTATGTATAGGCTCTTCTATTAGGTTTTCTAGGAGAGAAAGTAGGCTTGAAACACGTATGTCGAGTCTTTGAGGAATTCTCCTAGCTTGGCCACCAAAATTTAGCATATTCTTCAAGATTTTGGATCAATTTGAAGACTCCCGGAATTGGCGCCTAGGCCGCCAATTTGTGCTTAGTTCAACTAAATTGCTCATTAACTTTTGGGCCTCGATTCATTCTTGATTTATGACTTCCAGCACCTGGGCCATGATGTCCCTCACTCGTACAAGATGGTCCACTAGGATTTTTTGCCTGGACGAGACGCAGTAAAGTTATATGATCCCCAAACATATCCTCAAAGGGCATTCTCAATCCGTGAGGATTGGTTGCCTCTCATGTGAGAACCTCATTTTCAAAAGATTTTTCTCTCTTTTCTTTATTTTCTAATATACACAAATTTGTCAAAGCTTCTAGTTCACAAAACAAACAAAAGAGAATCTCGCACACATGTTCTTCCTACAATAGCAAACATTATCGACTCACAAAAGATGAAGAAGATAGTAAAATCACTCATACACCGGTACTCTAATCATGAAACAATCACCTAACGAGCACAACCCATCAATCATATATCAAATCAAAGCATATCGAGTGGGGATTTGCAAAGAACAAGGAGATTTGGAACCCTCAAATTTGAAAATTTTGGGTAATGCATCCAAGGTTCCAAAACACTATCATTTGACCATTAATCACCAAAACACAAACACAATCGCTAGCATACACTCCATACGCATTCATCAACGTCTTACATTCATAAAGAAGGGATGATACTAGCAATTCATGGTTCAATCAATCATGATAATCATTAAAACATTCACGCACATCCACCCACACTTGAGCAACACATTGTCCACAATGTGGGAGTTTCGTAAGAGAAGATCATGAAGGTTACCATAGGTTGGGTTGTGGGTTAGTGAAGGTACACAAGTTTAGGTCTTTGTCTTCCTGGTGGTTTTCACAACGATAAAGCTCGTAAGAAAGAGAGGAAGAGGATTGAGAGTTATAGGTACAATATATATATAATATAAGTACGAATACTACTAGTGCTAGAACATTTAAAGTTTAAAAATTAAAAGAAAATAAAGCGATAATTAAACATTTTTTAATTAAAAGAAAAGATAGAACTTAGGCCCTGGATGCCTAATACTCAATCCTCCTCGGAGGGTCCTTCTTCTTCTTCTTCTTCTTCTTCTTCTTCTTCTTCTTGGAATGGTGCAAGGGGAGTGGAGCGATCAAGTTGGGGCGATACAACTTCGATCGGAATGTCCATCTTCATAATATCATGGATGCACACCATGATGTGAAGCTGCGCTTCCTTCTCCCTCCTTTGATTGTGAAGGATCATTGTTATCATTACTTAGACTCGGTATTCCCTTGCGTTGCTGATTGGTGGGGGAACTGGTTGAGAAGTGGGTAGAGGCACCTCTCCTACCTCATATATGCTCTCCACTTGATCTTCCTCGATTGCAAGTCCTCTTCGTTCCCTCGCCACTTTAGCTTCCGGAAGACGGAACACGGTACCCTCCATGTCCAATGTGTTAGTGGTTGGAAATGGAACTCCTCGTATTCCCCAAATGCCATCGTCAATCATATGAAGAACTTTGATTTTCGAATTCAAAACTTCAAAGGATATAGGAGTGGTCCTACTATCCAAAAGAAATTGCACGGCCCCGAAGTCGACACGAAAATACTTGGCTAGACGAGTGAAAAAAACTACTCCATGAAGGGTGGCGATTCGATGGTTCGTTTATAACGCTAGAATATTGACAAATTACCCAAACCGAGATTAAGAGATCCAGGTAGTTGCATACTATGGAAGAAGGTTACATCTCGGGTAGTCAAATTGCTTTTGCTCTGGTGCTTTTCACCCACGGACCTAGCAATCACGTGGTGGATGAGCTGCCACTCTAGTTTCACCTCACTAGCTTTTGATAGCTTGACATCCCACGGTAGACTGTCTGATCTCTTGACTTCGGATTCACAGAAGAACTTGAAACATGGAAAGTCGGATTCCCCTGTCAAGGTAGCAAATGTGTCCGGTGAGTCGACGAAATCTGTCGGGTAAATATCCATGGCTCTTGTAAATTCCCGGATCGCACACCATGATCTCGGTCGTGATCTCCATCTCCAGTCCGCCAAATTCGTCCATACTATCGGTATAGTTTGTAAGACCGTGACTGATCCTGACAGGAATGAATGGAAAAAAGAGCATGTCGTATTACGGCCAAGCGGCTAAAGTAGCCAAAGTCGTGATAAATCCTGTCAATAAAATCGGAATAAGAGCTTTGGTTTCAGCCTATCGGGATAGAGATAGACAGAAAAGGAACTTTCGCCGTTTATCATCAGTCTTCTGTCCCTTTTGCTACACTTGTGTCCTTATTTTGTACCTAATTCTCATCATCGCATGTATTGTTTAAAGCACCCTAAATCCCATCGAATTCAAATAAGAACGAAATAGGGATGCAATCGATGTTGCTCAAAAAATTATGCACATGAATTGGCACGAAACAAACCTTAATATGAAGGGTAAATAACACCAATTTATGTGTTATCAGTGGGGTTTCCTTAAAATACTATCAATTACATTTTTTGTCCATATCTCCTTCCTCCTCTAACATCTTCTTAATCATCTCTCTCTTACAGCAATAAGAACATATTCTCAATCTTTCAGCTCCACCAAGGAGATCGCCATTATTTCCACCAAGAGACAATGAGCGATTCGGCCTTCCCCCACCAGCGGTCGATTTGGTTTTGAGCTCCATAACATCTACATCCCACATAATCCAATCTGGGGTGCCTGTTATATGTGAGATGTCATGGGCAACATGATTTTTCCATGGAGGGACGGCACCGTTGGCGAGAAGATACTGGTGGTGGCGGGTGTTAAGGTAAACTTTAACCCCTTCTATAATGGGCTCCCATTCGACGGAGGTATCAAGGCATGCGAGAGTATTCTGAATAACTTTTCCCCTTCTAGTTGTCACTTTTGGGGGGTTTCACATTCTCCTTTTGACTCATGGTTGGCCGATGACAAGAGCCCATAACTCAGAAACATCGACGAGGAGTTGAACCCAGAATCATCAATGAGGATGTGAACCCAATAGTCAACGAGGACTTAAACATTGGGTGGGTTGCTGGGTACAACGACAACATGTAGGGTATCTGATTAGGATCTGTAGGGTCAATTAGAGGAAAGGATTGGGAGGGACAATCGTTGGCGACATGTTGGGCAGAGCAACCGATTGGGATTAGGATGGACAATAAAAGGGAGGGAAATCAAAGAGAAGGATGACATGGGTGCGTTAAAATGGTGGGGAAGAAAGGAAGAAGATTAGTTTTGGATTAAAAAAACCAACCATGTGAGTTTTCAAAATAGCTAATGCAAGATATGGTTATCAGTTGGGTGATTTCCCTGTCAGATACTTAGGTGTTCCCCTCATATCTGGGAAGCTAATTCTGGGGGGGTGTAGGCCTTTAATTGAAAAGCTTGTCTCGCGAATTAGAAGCTGGCAAGCAAAATCGCTTTCTTATGCAGGCAGAATTGAATTAGTAGGGATTGTGCTATATAGTCTCACTCAGTTTTGGAAGTCTTGTGTTTTTGCTCCAAAAAAGAGTGATTAATGAAATTGAAAAGATATGAAGTGATTTTGTTTGGGGGTACAGGCGGGGATTAAACTCAGAGCTAATGTGGTGTGTAATAAAGTTACTTATCCTAAGAGGGACGGAGGATTGGGGTTGAGAGACTTGGGATCTTGGAATAAGGCTTGCATGATCAGAGATATATGGCTGACTGATGCAACAGGGGTCTATTTGGGTTGCATGGATAGACAAGTATAAGCTAAAGGGTCAAGGCTTGTGGGACTACACTAGAAGTGTGAGCTCTAGTTCATGGAACTGGAGGAAGATTCTTAAACTTTGAGCTGCTATTAGACATTTGTTTTCTGTGAGAGATGGGCAAGTGTATTGGAATTATGTTCCTATGCAGAAGTACTCTATCAAACAGGTTTGGGAAGTCCTTAGACCAAGACAACAACGAGTGCCTTGGGCTAAACTAGTATGAAGGGTGTGGCAATACCAAAGAACAGAGTTCTCGCATGGTTGTTCATAAGGGCTAGCAGGTTCACATAGCATGTACCAGGGGGTAGTTGGGAAACTGAGTTGAGCTAGGAATTCCAACAATTTAGTGGCAACGATGAGGCAGCAGAGACAGGTAGAATTATTTGGCAGATGTGGTTAATTCACATTTGGAGGGAAAGATGTTGTCGATTATATGCAGGTAAGAGCAAGGAAGTTGCTAGCTCGCAACACGATATTAATGCTTATGTGGAATGTATCTTGGGGTCTCATAGGGTTCACCGTTTTGGGGGGGTTTAATAGTCTCTTTAGTGATGTCTATAGTAGTAGAATGAGTATAGGAAAGTATTTTTGGACTCATTATGTTTGCAAAACCTAACTAGCAAGGTGTGTTGCTAGTAACTCTTTTGATGAATATAACCCACTCATTCATGGAAAAAAAAATAGCTAATCCAATTAGCTATTTGTAAAACTCACACTATGAACTTCAACAAATTAATTCATTCTAACATTTAGGAAAATGAAGGCTTACACTAGTCGTCTGAAAACTTACACTCATTGGGAAGCTATTCCGCTTGGACAATCCAGTCTCCATAGGAGTAACAACATCTACAGCTGCAAAGTAGAACATAAATCATAGATGGAGGGGATTTAGTCAAGAAATTGCCCCAGGGTCCTTCTCATTCCTTTTGTCTTTCATTTGTTGAATTAGCTCTGGGTTTTGACAGCTATACGAAATGAAATCCCAGTGACAGGGAATCCAATCCTCCTCGTATGGGATGTACAATTAAATTTCTGTCGTAATTTTCCATTTCAGTTGGAGGAAGGTTTTCTGCTCTTACTAGTCTGATTTATAACGGACTAGAAAACAAGCGGTTAGAGTATCGCTTTCATACGGCGAGAGTCATTGGTTCAAATCCAATAGTAGGTAAAACCGGCCGAAACCCCTGCTGAAGATCCAGGTAAGTTGAGGGGCCTAATTGGTATACTGAAATTAGGGTTGTTTATCATGTTAGCGATGTAGCCGGTAACCGACAGTTAACAGTTACACGAAAACCAATTAAAAGTAAAGAATTAGTTACCGATAATCAAATTTAGCTAATTAGTAATTGATGGTTAATTGATTAACCGGCTAACCAATTACTGTCATCCTTTCAGTTAAGGCAAAAAAACAATAGGAATCGATGAGTCGTAGGCATAGGCATAGGCAAAAAATAATTGGATGTTTGAAGGCCTACAAAATCACTTGCCTACCGTAATTCTAATAGTGACTTAGGTTCAAATGAGAATAATTTCTAGCAAAGGCTCTAGAAGAGCTTAGCAGAAAGATGGACTTGCGCACAGTAGCTCGACAACAATCAACAACATTTAAGCTTCCATGTAATTTTGTGGGGGTCTATGAGTAAAGTAATTGTTTTTGGGTCTCTTATTCTTGGTTGCTTCTTTAATCAAATCTGACATTAGAATGGTGTTATTGTGTACTTGTGTTGAATTGAGTTGACTATGGATTGATATCTATGTTAAATTATTTTTTATTCAATGATAAAAACTAAAAAAATACATATAAATGTAGAAAAAAACTACAAAAATGGACAATTGAAAAAAGGATGAGGTCTTCTGTTGTTTAGGTTATTGGTCGATTATTTTGGTTTAACCTTGTGGAATCACTTGATTAATAGTTATCCGGTTAATCGGAAAAAAATGATAGCATTCTATATGGTTACAATTAACCTACATAATAAACGTTGGTTAACGGTAAACACAAATTGATTAACGTTTAATCGATAACCAGCTAACTGTTATAGCCGAACTAAATAAGAGCCCTAAAGGAAAAGGTTGTTTTCTTAATATTCTACAACACAGCGGTATAAGAGTGTAAATGAGCCAAATTGCGAATTAGGAAAAAACGCGTTCGGCATTCTGTTTGTTTACTAATGAGTGGAGTTTGGTCTATGTCTTGCTAATCACCCTAGTTGTGGCGAGTTCTACCATATACCAATTGGACCTTCTCACAAGTTCGAGATTGTTTTATTGATTTCAATCATGATTTTTATTTTCTGCTTAAGATCGTGGTATTATCAAGAAGCTTGCTTCTTGTTTGGCTGCGTACTTTGATAACTCGTGAGTCTAGGAGTTCGAGCCTCAATTAATTTCAGGGCTCATGAGTTGGCTCAAAGTGCGGCTAGCGAGCGAGCTTGACTATCGAATTATGATCAAATCGATTTATAACTTTACAAGTTGACTTCTTGATAACTTATAAGTTTGTTATGTTATATATCTCATCACACAATACTTTGAATACATTAGAGACTAGGGTAAATATAATATATTAGCCAGAACTATTAAGCAACAGGGAATTATAGCCAGAACTATGAAAATACAAATTATTAGCCATTTCGTTAAAAACCTTAACGAAAACATTGTAAATGCTTACTGTACAAATGATTTTTTAGTGATGTGGCAATTTTTCCGGCAAATGATTTTCAGTTATGTGGCCGATGACATGACGATCTGCGTCAAAAATTTGATAACGGTAACGGGCTGTTAGCCATATCTTGATCCGCAACAATAGTTATGGCTAATAATTTGTATTTCGATAGTTGTGGCTATAATTCTCCGTTGCTTAATAGTTATGGCTAATATATTATATTTACCCTAGAAACTATGTATAAGATTTTTTAGATACTAATAACTACTAAATGACATCCAATAAACAACTAAAATTTATAGGTCTTGTATAATTTATAGGTTATATATATCATCACATATGATGTTCAGTACTTTGATTAAGATTTTTTTAAATACAAATAACTACTAAATAACATAATAGAAACAATTAAAATTTATAAATTAAAGAATATAATATCTAAGTTCGAGCTCATGACCTGTTAATGAGATAAACTCGAATTAAATCAAAACTCATCTCGTTGGAATTTGGAACCAATTGATTTTGAGGTACTAGTGCGGTCAGCTCGCTTTCTTCTCTTCTCTCCCACTCGCTGTCCTCCCTCTCTGTCTTCTCACTCTTCCTTTTCTCTCACATTCTCTCTGATTGCACTCCGGGATAAACCGTAAAACCGACTAAAAAAGGAAAACAAAGGTGGGGAAAAGGAGGAAATAAGTGAAAGAAAAAAAAATTAAAAGCGAAACCATTTCTTCAAGTTCCCAAAAGGAACGAAGGGGCAAAGAAGAAGAAGAAAAAAGAGCCCTTTTTCCCCAATATCTTCTTCACTCGGTGTTCGGCTGAGGGCTTGAAGCTTTTTAATTGTCCTTTGCTCTTATGCAAAGTGCGTCCCTGTAGAAGTAAAATCTGGGGGGAGGAGGAGAAGAAACAACCCCAATTCAAGAGAAAAGGGGCTTCGGGCTGCTGGGAGCTGTTGCTGCTTTTGCTTGCTGAATGGTAGGTTATTTCAGGAAATTTAGCAAGGAGATGAACAAAGAGAAGCCTCCTGAGCCGCTCGATTTCTTCATTTGGACTGTCGAGGTAATTAATCAAACTCTGACCTTAAATTGGATCTTATAGATGCTGGATCTTGTTTGTACATGGGGTTTCTGATTGCTCTTCAAATTTGATGTGTAAAGTTCCCATTTTTTTATGGTTTTATTTATTCCGATTGACTGGGGGGGTTCATTTCCCCTTTTCCTGAATCGGGTTCTTCATTTCCTGGAAAAATTTAAAGCCGGGTGGGTGGTCTTCCATTTTCTCTTCTGTAACCAATTGGTGAAGTTGAAAGCTGGGATTGTTGTTTGGCTGCTTCCTGGCTTCGAATTTGAGCAGAGAGTGTAGTCAGAAAAGAGACTTTGTGCGATTCCCTCAAGGATTTAGGAAGGTCTTTGTCTATAAGCTACCCAACCAAACTCCTACTTGATTTCTGGTCAGTTTGGCCAGCTTAAAGTTCGTTCAACAGCGACAAACTCCATTCATATTGAGGTTTGATTGCGTAGACTGTATTGATTAGTGTATGAAATGAACTGAACAGAATGAAAGTGTGGTGTCCCCGTTCAATTTGTCTGTTAGGTTATGTTGATTTGTGGAGAGACTTAGTTGCATTGTTTCGCTACCTAGCACAATGAATATACTAAGAGTGTTCTTTCACTGAGTCGTCTATATGTTGTCATTCGTTTCAGTTGTTGCTACTTGTTATGGCTTTCGGTGTTCCTATTCTTTTATAGAAGATTTAGGTACTTCGTCCAGTTTCTCTCCTTGGACATTCAACTGTTACTTGTAATGGACGCCTGTTGATTTGCAGTTTTCTTGACATAGATGAAAGTTCTACGGCGTAGTTTTATTCAAATGAGGTGTATTTTTGTCCTGGATGATTCTCAGTGATTCGTTCCGGTCTTATGAGTTGAAGAAGTCAAATTAGAGAGACTGGTGAATGAAATTGCTTCCTACGTTTGGTCTCTATGGAGCTGTTTTTGTAGATTGAAGAAGCA